>SZYD01000966.1:0-42797 GCA_009363875.1 Mikania micrantha | reverse complement strand
AAAACGTCCCAATTTTTGCCAAATTGGTTCAAGAATTTGCTGTTTTTGACCGATGGTTCTCTTCAATTCCGGGTCCAACCCAGCCAACAGACTATTTGTCTACTCAGCCACTTCTCATGGGTCAACAAGTCATGTGAAGAAACAATTAGCAACAGGATATCCTCAAAAACAATCTTTGATTCACTTCATGAGAATGGGAAAGATTGGGGAGTGTTATTTTTCAAAACATTACCACAACTTATTCTACAGAAATATGAGGAAATTGAAGTATGTATTCAACTTCCATCAATATAGCACCTTCAAACAACATGCTAAAGATGGTAAATTACCAAACTTGAGTGTGATTGAACAAAGATACTTTGACATAAAGGGTTTTCCAGCTAATGATGATCATCCATCCATGATGTAGCAAATGGGCAGAGAAATTAGTGAAAGAAATTTATGAGACATTAAGAGCAAGTCCACAATGGAATGAGAGCCTGTTAGTGATTACATATGATGAGCATGGTGGGTTCTTTGATCATGTCAAGACTCCTTATGTTAATGTTCCTAGCCCAGATGGGACACGGGTCCAGCACCTTCTTTCTTTAAGTTTGATAGGTTGGGTGTTCGGGTTCCCACCATAATGGTGTCTCCTTGGATCAAGAAAGGCACTGGTAAAATTCAAGATTTGTTTCATTGTGCAAAGATTCAAGATTTCTTGATTCTAGTAATGTTTTTTTTTGCGTTTTCATATGGTGTTTATATCTGTTATGCAGTGATAAGTAGCCCAGAAGGGCCAACACCAAATTCAGAATATGAACATTCATCAATCCCTGCTACCATAAAAAAGATGTTCAACTTGTCATCCAACTTTTTAACCCACAGAGATGCATGGGCTGGATCCTTTGAACAGGTTGTTAGCCAACTGAGCTCTCCAAGAACCGATTGCCCGGGTAAATTTCACTAAATTTAGCACTTATTCAATTGAATTTTTGGATGTTATATCATGATTATAAGCATATGCTATGTGAGGAAGTATTATGAGCTTCTTTGTTACCTGCAGAGGTCTTGCCAGAAGCTGCACCTTAAGAAGAACCGAGCCAGATGAAACAAGGGGTCTGTCTCAATTTCAGAGTGAAGTGGTTCAACTAGCCGCGGTTCTCAACGGTGACCATTTCTTGAGCAGTTTTCCAGATGAAATGGGGAAGAAAATGAGCGTGAAAGAAGCTCACACATATGTGAAAGGTGCAGTTTCAAGGTTCATAACAGCTAGCAAAGAAGCTATCAAATTAGGTGCAGATGAATCAGCCATTGTTGACATGAGATCGTCTCTCACCACCCGAACCGCGATTCACAACTAACCATGGGCACCCATCAAAGATTTAGAACATATGTATGTACTGTTTTTACTCCTGGTTGTAAACTAAAGGGTTGGAACCAGATCAATCAAGTGAACCAAAATGGTTTGTTGATTTTCCATGTAAACTTTTTGACCAATTTACAATTTGGCTACAACTTATGTATCATTACACAAACCTAGACTTTAATACAAACTATAAGATTGCAAAATTTGGCTAGAAATATTGAATATCTTTTAAAGTTCATTCATTGCTGTGAAAAATTATGATCACAGAAAACTAAAAAAAAATAAAATAAAATAAAATAAAAAAAAGAAACGTCGACAGTAGGGTTCGAACATGCCGCGAGCCAACAGATTTCAAGTCTGTCTCCTTAACCACTCTAGACATATTGACATTTTTTTATGTTATGAGATTACATTCTTAAATACAAGCATGTTTTACTTTAACAAATTCATCATCATATTCAGTATATCCACTATTAACATAGCTAAGGTAGAGTCTGAGAATAATAAAATACAGACAACCTTACAAGTTACATACAATGCATGATTACATACAACAGAAACGAGTGAAATACATAGGCAAAACTAAAGATGTCTATTAACTATCATTGTATAAAAAACATAAAATTGTTTGGTATCAAATGATGGTGGAAAAAAAGTTATTCTCTTCCCGTCTTTTGGTATATTGATTGTTAAAAGTAGCATTAAATTTGTCACCAATGATGTCTTGTCTTATTGGTAAGATGAAGGAAGGTATGGGGAAAGTGATAAGAGGCTCAGATCCTGGGTTCGATCCTTGATCCCACTTGGTTTTACCGGCTTTCAACCGTCGTGCCTTTGGACGGTTGCTGTCACACCCCCACCTCTCGTCACCAAATCATGATGTCTCAGAGATGAGGGGTGACTTACTTGATCCGATATCAAAACACACAGATTAACTCAAAGTAAATACATTACAAGGCTGTCGTAATCACAACCAATATTACATTATATAATCTAAGTTTATTACATTTATTTATTTACAAAGTGTTTGAAGTGCTGCCTCACCGGTTGGTCACTTTCTTCCTGCAAAAAGATTTAAATTTGAAACGTCAGCACAAAGCTGGTGAGTTCGTAAGTTCAAGTTCCACAATATGATATGATATGTAATTATAAGTTCTCAAAATGTTCAGTTCCAGATAACCATGGGACCCGTATCTAGTTCCTTTCTGACGATATTGTTCTACAAGATACTACCCGTCGGTAACATCTTAATGCCTCATTATCTTAATGTATATCACAACATTAAGAAGTTCTAAAAACAGGAAACAAACATTCACACAAGGGGAGTTGCAGCTCCCAGCAAATGGGTGGTCAGCCGATAGTACTATCAATGTTTCCCCGTTCGGCCCCACATGGGTTCACTAGATACAGTTCAAAATGAGGACTTTCAAGTTCTGTGATAGTGTTCTGTTCTCAGGAAAAATCCCATGAAATCCACAAGTTCTCAACAATCACATGAAATCACTCAGATAACAGTGATACATATCATATAGTTCCAAAAAGTTCAACAATGTTCCCCGATGTTTATAAAAGATTAAAAAGAAAAGGGGTTGTACGAAACTCACCTGATAATACAGATGTAGCAGAATACCTCACAACTGGTGATAAAGGGGTGATTCTGCATTTATTCATGATTAATGAGTTATTTATGGTTTCAACTTACTGATTAGACCTTTTTGAACGTCCAATGTCAAAGACATTGTCTTGAAAGTCATCAAACCGATATTAAGTATTTGATTAGTTATTTTATTATCATATCATACAATGTATGATAATGTAGGAATCTACATTGCATTAGATTCCCAATATAAGGTTGATGACGCTCTTGATTAATCAGAATAATCTCGGGTTAACCAAATAGTTAATGTTGTTGATTATGATACTGTAACAGTTTCTAGATAATTTAATGGCTTAGGAATGATCAATCCTTGTTATTGATTACCCGAATATCATGAAATATCACAATGTAACATCGGAATAGGTGTGATAATCATGCTTAACATACTAATCTGACTGTTATCATAAACATCAGATAATCGTTCCAAAGAGTATGTTAATGATTGTGATTAGTTTGCAACACTTAGATTTAACCTTGCATTTCAAGGATTAATCCAACTAATCACCTACATTGTTATAATCGAATGGGTTAAACCATTATAATCATGGTTATGATTTCATGCAAACCGGGCATTACAACGGATCAAAACAAGGATTTAACCGTTAAAACTTCGTGTTCTTTATTTATAATCAATCCTAGCCATCATCTAGGCAATAATCAACAATCCTAACTATGCCATTACGTTCAAAATCAAGATCTAATCAATCATTATCAAACTAGAATGTTTAAACGGATCATTACCTAATCTGACGAATATCTGCGGTTAAAACAACGATCAGAACTTGTAGAGATGATCCCGGATGCGATCTATGGACTCTGGCAGCTTCAGATGTGAGTTTAGATGGTGGTTTGTGTGTGTTTTTCGTCTGGTGGTTGAAGATGTTCGAGAGGTGAATCAATTTTAATATTCTGCATGAAAATCTGATAAAGAAGATCAGATTATTGCACCGCCACACCCGTTGCGTACCGTGGCGGGAAGCCAATAGGGGCTTCGCGTACCGCTAAGATTTTCGGAGGAATCTAAGATATTTTGCATGCATCGCGTACCGCGGAGGACTCTCAAGCCCACCTCCGCGTACCGCGACGAGGCCAGAAATCCAATACTTAGAAATTTTTCTTCGTTTTTCGATTCCGGGCAATCCAGGACTCCGTTTTGCACACGGTTTTCGCCCACGTTCCTCATTTCTTGCATACTATCGATCTGTAACAATTACAATCATTAAATAAACGTGGATTTTTAGAACGATCAAATGTACTCACATCATTGATGACGTAATTCTCGTATGCAACTGTCACAGTTGCTTGGTTAGGGTTTTCTCTAGGAATTGGTGGCTGGTGGACTAGAGGCTAGCTTGGGCATCTTTTAACCATTGGGGGCCGCGTACGAAGTACTCAGTACTCAGTAGTTGATTAGTTGGTCGTTCAAAAAAAAAGTATTAAATTTGTCACTTGCAACGATTAGATACATTTTTCGTCAATAAAGCTTGTAGAGTTAAATTTATATTATCTAAGTATCTAATTGGTGATAGTTCTTTTTTTGAACGCTTGTATAATTTGTATGCTAGAAAAGAGCACTTGATAGTACAAATTATGTTGTAATTGACCGTTTCAAAATGATGAATATACATCAAGGCTAGTATAA
This sequence comes from Mikania micrantha, assembly GCA_009363875.1. Taxonomy (NCBI): domain Eukaryota; kingdom Viridiplantae; phylum Streptophyta; class Magnoliopsida; order Asterales; family Asteraceae; genus Mikania; species Mikania micrantha. Next base: position 38,150 of record SZYD01000966.1, on the reverse strand, counting down.
TTTGGATAATTTATAGGTTTTGTATTCACGGTACTTTAAATATCTCAAAAATTGTGTAAAATTGTTTCGCTAGTACGTGCGGTGATTCTTTGAGAGTTCAAGAGGGAATAAGAAAATCTAGTATGTGTGGGAACCAAAAACCAACCAAAGATTGTCTTATTTGTGGGGACCAACATTACGAACAATTCGAAAGGAAGTGTTCGTTAGTCATAACCACTGATGATTATATATTTATTTGGCATCTACATCTATAGCAAACAAAGGATCTTTACCTGATTAGTAGATGTGATAAGAGGATCCTCTCTGATCGTATATGTGATAAGAGGATTCTCCTTTATTGAAGGATGCGAAAGGGATCCTTTTGGATTATTTCATGCTCTTGGATCATATGATGTGAGAAGGATATCCTGCTTCACAAAATTTCTTTCCCGTGAGTGATTCCGAGAAAACTTAAAATGCATAACATACATGACAAAATAAAATTTCTCCATGCTGAGCGTGGAAAGCTCGATCCATGTCGGGCCTTTGCCCCTTGGACCCTACTAAGGGTTGCCGCCTTTGGACCCTGCTTCTAAGGGCTCTTCTCCCTAACCCTATGATCTCGAGGCTTCCCAATGACCACCGTAGAGGTTATTATTCAAGTTAGAATAGTCTTGTTTAAACATACATTTCACACCTTTTTATTCAATGTCTCAATTAATATTTATTCTAACTTATCTTTGGTCATAAGTAAATTGAATTGCATTAACATGATTTTAGTAACACCAAAATCGCCAATTACCCTTTTTATAGTAATATTTGGTATCTTAAAAATGTTCCCACTTCTTTTTTTTTTAAACTTAGACACAAGAACTTTATATACAATAAAAAAATCATTAGTTGTTAGTTTAAGCCAAAATATGACTTAGAAAGCTTGATAGATATACATATACAAAAGTTAATAAGCTTTCACAAAAATGATTTGATCTATCCAAGAGACATCTCTCTCAGGGCCGACTTAAGTTTTTTAGAGGTTTTAGTCGCAAACTAAAGTAGAGACCCTTTTTGCTAAAAAAAATGTATTTTGCTTTCACGAGTAAATTGTACCATAGATTCATAACCCATAAATGGTAGTCCCTTATTGTCACACCCCCAATTTCCCACTCGTGGCGTCAGTCCACGTGGGTGTGACGTGGCCAGGATCACGGCTCTTGGTCATATAGAACGACACTATATGAGTTACGCATTCACACAGATTGTAAAACAATACAAGTTTTCATTTAAAATGCAGCGGAAAATGTGTTTAACAACATAAGCAGCGGAATCAGAGTTAAACGATGTTGCAGCGGAAAAATAAATTGTATCCGACACTACAAGGTAAATTGTTTTCAAAATAAACAAATGCACACACAAGCCTAGGACATGAGTCTATATGTAAGCTTGACTCCTTAGTGTGTCCTGGTGAGCGTCCTAGCGTGTGCTCCATTAGTTACCTGAGAATACATGCGAAAAAGTGTCAACTAAAAAGTTGGTGAGTTCACAGGTTTAGACAGACAGAAATAGTAAACAGACATATACTGGGTATGTTAAGTTTAGTTGTTGGATACTACGATCCGTGGAGTGTGTCAGTTCATCTTACCGAAACTCGACTGTTTCCGTTTGCCTCCGCGGGTCATCGCTGAACCCGACATCAACATCGAAATTACACTCGTTATGACCTTCAGTCAACATTGGTGCCGAGTGGGGCTAGTCAAACCCAGTAGTACTACATAATTACGACTCGTTTGTTACACAACTAACGGTAAGGATAAGTGAGGACTTCATGCGATAATAGTTACACTCGAAAATGGTTTTCACAACATACCAGTCATATATCTAAAACAGTTGCATTGTATTCTCACCCCAATAGTTTAGCAAAACAGTTAAAGAGTAAAAGTGGGGCCGTAAACTCACCTGAGTTTAGTAATGCGTTAGCTCAATAAGAGATAGTGTAGCTCGCCGGCTAGTAGTCACCTATATCACATAGGTACTATGAGTTCGTGTTCACAAGTGCAGGTCTCACCGAACCGTGTTAGTGTTCAACAACACTAAGTGGTTATGTGGGTCGAGTTGACCGTGTTTGACTGTGTCGATCGTGTTTGACCTAACGACCCGTTGGTGACGGTTTGGATCAAGTGTTCGTGTATCGTGCGGTTTTAGTGTCGTGTGAAGTGTACGGATACCAAAACCATTCCTATGAGGAAACTTACTATTTATGGTAAGTTTCTATTTTAGGAAAGTTTCCATATTCGGCAAGTTATGCATAAACTCATATTTCGATTATTCTAACATGCATATTTATCCTAAATGAGCATGTTATCCCATAGCACATAGTTACACATAGCCGGTTTAACATAGTTTGCGCGTAAAAGTTTCCATTTTTAGAAAGTTTCTAAAATAAGCATATTTCATCAAGTTTATCAATCAATATCGCCTAACATCATTATCTTAGTCCTAAATAGCCTTTTAATCATGATCGTTACGTTTAACATGTGACAAATCATCGACTTAGCAAAATAAAGTTACTATTTATAGTAACCTATAGAAATAATCAAAATCAAATCTCCCAATCAATATAATCCTTTCAATATCATTATTAAATCACTAAATAAGCATCTTAGACTCAATACATTATCATTTTCATCAAGCACTTGCAACTTGTGTCAAAAAGTTTCTATTTATAGTAATATTACTAAAATCATGCTTTTAACAATTCTAACCATCCACATGTACTAATAATCATCATGTTAACTTTCTAATCATCATTTTAAGCATAATATATAGATCTAAACATATGCATATTACCACTTCACCCAAGATGCACAATTTGTGATGCTAAAGTTACTATTTTTAGTAATAACTACATATTTGCCATCTCTTGACCATGACCAAACATTCTAATCACGTGGAACATCATCAATAACACTTTCAATAACACTTCAATACCGAAAATCATCTAAAACATTGTAGATCATACATGCATGTTGACTAAAGTGCCTATTTCATAATGAAATCAACAAATCAACATTTCAACCATTCGAAATCATCATGGATCGTTATAGAATCATCAATCAGTGATAAACACATTCATTAACAGATTGTCAACATCAAAAGTTCGTGATTAGAGTGATGGTGGTGGTGCATGTAGCCTATGAGGCTTGCATGTGCGATTACAAGTGTTTTTAGGCAAGATTAACCATAGAAACTACCTTACAATGCTTTAGAACGCCTAGGAAGGATTTGAGCAGATCTGTAGAAGCCCTAGATGCTGCTGGAATGATGCGAATCGCGAGCAAGGAGTAGACACGGTGTTCTTGAGCCTCAAACCTTCAATGCTCCCCTAAAACGTCTTCAAAATTGCTCCCCAAAGACCTCAAATGGCTCCAATGGCGTTCACAGAGTGATAGGGGTCGGAAAGGGTGAGTTTCAGTCGAGAGAAATGGTGTAGGGCGGCAGAAATGATTAACATTGGGTTTATAAAGATTTTATGCGTGTTGGGGTCGTCGCGTACCACGACAATTATCCAAAAAGCATCATCGCGTACCGCGATGATTAAAATAATCATTCTGTTCCCGAAACATGCCGCGTACCGCGGTGGTGGAAGTTGATCGGTCGTCGCGTACCGCGACGTTTTTCGGAGAATTCAAATTCCCCCGCCTAGGCTTCGCGTACCGCGAAGGCCCAAGTTGGTGTCCATCGCGTACCGCGATGGGTCTCGGTGGAGCCCAATAGGCCCAATTTCATTGTTTTGAACCGAATTTCTCGTATTTCTCGAATACGATCATCGTTTCTCAACACATCGGTTTTGTTCTAACTAATTTAGGTTCACCGAACCTAAGTGCAGTGTTTTGCGCTACAGTTTTGATCCGTTCACCAACGTTCGTTATTCAAGACACGTGCGAGTGTTGTGCGATAATTCCCTGAATTATCGGTATGTTCAGACTGTTGTGCCACGTGTCACACTAAATGCATTTACTCTAGTGCCACGTATGATATAATAATAAACATTATTATTAAAATAATAGAGTTGCTGACCTGGAATTTACGAGGTGTCACACTTATCAATATGTTTAACACCTAACGACTAAACAATTTTCACTCAAATCAATATCCAAATTAGGTCATAATTTATTAAACAAGTCTCACTCAAATTATCACGTAATTATTAAAGAAGTCTTAACCAAATTATTACAGTAGCACCTAAGAAAAATAAATAAATAGTTCTCAAAAAATCTATTTATATTTTCACACAAAAAACTTTTATAAACAATAATCCACAAAAAATGACCATAATAGAGATCACATATGCTTCCAATTGAGAGACGCGAATGAGTAAACAAAAGAATGATAGAGAAAGGTTAATCGGATTTTTGGAGTGAAGAATGCAATTGTCATTCAAAAAGTCAACGACCTCTTTAGATTTTTTCACCTAGCAGTGGTCCTAATCGAACTCTCATAAAAATTGATATGAGTGCAAGCAAATCCCATTTTCAAGCTTTCTAAACCGTAAAAAAACTTGTGGATCAGTCTAAAATTAGGGGCTCATGTTCCTTTCGAGGCCCTAGGCGGTTGCCTCTATTCTTTCCTATATGATTATATCAGTCGCGCTTGCTCCCTCTTCATTCTTAGGATTTTAAAGCGTTTTACCTAAAGTTATACACTATACATTGTCTTTTTCATTTCAAACAACAAAAGCAAACCAAAATTCCAGAATGACAACAGAAGAGACTGATCCGAAAATCAATAGAAGTTTTACCCACAAAAATAAATTGTTTAGAATTCGAACTTGCGGATACAAAGCCCAATAGATTTTGAGCCCATTTCTTGAAGCAGTCGATATGGCAGTCAGACTGAGACATATCGACGTGTTTTGTTTCCTTATTTGAAGAAATTTATTTGCAGCTTGACGAAAATAAAAAAAAAATGCTAAAAATATGTTATATTAACAAATCTTCACAAATCACAAGTCATAATTTCGTCGGCCAAAGATCTCTGGAGCCTTTGAGCAAGTCCCGGCCCAAATCAGCTCTCACGAACCCAATGCATTTGATGAAACCCAATGCATTCGATGAAAGTAAAACACACCCAGTTTATAGCGAACAATTAGGCCCGGGCTTTTTTTTTAAACGACAAATATATCTTGCTTCTAATTCTATACGACCCCAAATTAATATATTCATTATTTGGGTTTGAACTCAAGACCTCTCATCTAAGAGGCTTTACTGCCCCAAATTAATATTCCCGAGCCTATTTGGTGACGTGGCCTGAAAGTCAGTGGTTCACACGTTAAGATTAAATGTCGTTAAAAAAAAATTTTTACCCTTGGAAATTGCATGTGGGCTCCAATATAAAACTAGTTTACTAAATAAATTCAAATCTTTTCAAAAAAAAATGTATTAATTTGAGGGCGGTGGTTTTGTAGTAGATTTATTGCTAGATTTTGTTGTATATATGTGTACCGTTTTGTATATGAACTTTCATAGAACCAACTGACAAAACAGAAATTTGTAGTTTGGATTTTCTAAAATCTTTATAACACTGTGAGATCAAACTATTTTGATTGAACTGTACAAAAGTTTGAACAGATTAGACTTAGAACAAGAACGGATTTGATTATGATGTTGGAGAACACTTTTGTTTTAATTTAGAAACTGATGTATTTACACAACCTAATGTATTTCTATTGCAGCTTTTTAATTATATAACACATTCTAATTACGGTTTATGATTTTATAATAGAATATGAAAAGTATAAATATATATTTCATGTCAAATGAGTCGGGATAACCCATAAAATTTGAGTTGGATCCCTGTTTGTGGGTTTGACTTGATTGTTGGGTTCGGATTTGTGTAAATTTTTCAAGTTGAGGTTTAGTTGAAACCATAACACACCAACAAAACTCATTCACCGCCCCTAATTTTAAAGTAACATTTATACACTGTCAAAGCTACAAAAATTTGTCTTTTGATGTTAGACCTCTTGAAAAGAAAAAAGAAAAGAAAAGGCCATGCTAATTGACATGCATGCTACCAAAGAGGCTTTGTCCTAGCGGTACCCCTTAACTTTTCAAATGGAAGGTCATGGAGTCAAATCCCTCCCAAGGCAAAATAAGGATCCTTGAGAGGTCAGAGGGTTTTCCGGTACTGTTTCCTCTTGGGGTGGTGGTGGGGTCTCAACGAAGGTCATGGTAACTAGACCTTGATGACGTGGCCTGAAAATCAATGGTTCACACGTTGAGATCAAACGCCGTTCAAAAATTTTTTTTGACATGCATGTTGCATGCTAATTTCTAATTGTTCGGATAATGTCTCTATTTGGAATACTAATTGTTTCAACAGTCAAAATCACAACGCAAATAAATTTTTCATAAAAAGGGCCCAAATTTAAAATGGGTTTGCCAGTGAAACGTGCTGAAGATGTTACAATAACAAACTTGTGTGTGACTGAGTCAAGATTGACATAATAAAAGGTTTTGAAGCAAATGCAAATCACCCATCGCATGAAATTGGCAGAAGATGTCAAGATTGGAGCAAATCATGAAATTAAAATGACGGTTCAGGATGGGTTCAACAATTCAAACCTAAAACACTGCTCACAGGAGATCATAGGGGAGAACACCGGCGATTGAAAGTGTCAAGATTGGAGCAAATCATGAAATCAACCAATTGCTTTGGAAGAAGAAATCAGATCTATACAGGAGAGAACAACGACAATTGGAAGAAGAAATTAGATCTGCAAATCGTCAAATCAACAAGCGGGCATGTTAGTTTAATCAACGATTGACTCAATTATTCACCTACTTCTTGATCAATTAATATCAGCTAGTTGGAATGCTAGTTTGCAAGCAGGTGATCCTGCAGATGCTTATGTGTCTTACAATGCCACCACACAGATGTTGACCATGTCTTTAAGCTATGGAGGCTTAATAATAATAGCATATGTTAGATTGAGGAGTAAAAAAAGAAAAACTGCACATGATCAATCTAAAGTGTAGTGTCTAGGACCCAACTAGCTTAATTCTAGGCCATAACAAGTATATATCTCTTAATTATCAAGTAGTTCAAGAGAATGATTAAATTGTCAAAGGCAAGTTCAAATATTCTTAATGTCACCACCTAGAAAATATTGTTATTGTAAAAAGGAAGCTGTTTTACTCGTATTTTCCGGATAAAGTATTCATAGAGTACAAAAGTGGACAAAAAGTCTGTGGGTTAACACACATTAACTAAAACCATAATTTACAACTTTCAATTCGCACCCATCAAAGGTTTAGAACATAATTAGTATTGCTTTTACAAGTTTTATACTAAAAGGTTTGAACTAGGTTAACCAAGACAGACTAAAATGCTATGTAAACTTATACATCCTTTCCCAATTTGGTAACAGCTGTTGGATCATTACAGGATGCAGGATCTCAAGTATCAACTCTTAGAAGGAAAAAGTTTCGCTAAAATTCAAGAAACAATCAAACAACCTACCTATCTGTGAGATTTCAATCATTGTTGCAGAAAGGTTTGTTACCTTCATACTGCTACAGGACTTTGCCAAGTTGAAATGTCTGCAATGAGCTCTCGAAGCTGATCTATGAGAAGTTTTAAATACTTGTTTTTACTTTCAAGCTCCTAAAACACAGTAGAAAAGGTCAAAGAATAAGATATGCCTTTAATGTTTTGTTTATTTATTTTTTTGTTATTATTATCGAGCTCTTACAAAGTGATATACCTTTCTTAAATCAGAAGCCTGCTCTTCCAGCTTCTCGACATCCAGCTCATCAGTTGACATTGGGTCACTATCATAAGCCTTGGCCTTCATTACGGTGGAAACACAAGTTAAGTAGATCACCATATAACAAGGGCAGGTTACAGATTTGAATATGATGAACAAATAAAAAACGTCGAAAACATGTTTTCACAGCATATCTGAACCAATTGGTATATCAAAAACAAAGGCAAACCTAAAGTTACTTGCATCATATCATGTTTAACAGAACTAACAATACTTACATCATCACAAAATATGGGCACAAAAACAAAAAAACAAAAACCCTAATCTTGAAAGTGTTATCAGCGTTTCAAAATTCTTTCATTGAAGTTTAAATTTATAAAACATACTTTTTCATTTGTTTATTAAAATTCAAGGTCAAGCATCAGAATTCACAGTTTCATATTCAATCTTTCGATACAGAAAAAAACTAAAGCAGCAAAGATTCACAAATTATGAATATATAATACAAACAGAACAGCAAAGATTACATCTTATCGAACCGGAAGATTGTACCTTTCTAGAGTTCGGAATGGCAACGATAACTGAGCGGAGAGCTTTGACGGAGTTTTTGTACCGGAGACGAGCTTCCTCGAGAGCTCCGGCACCCATCTCCGACTGATGTGCGACATCGGAGGACGTAGCATCGCCGTTGGGTGGCGCGTGATGTACTGGTGGAGAAGAAGCGGACCATAAATGAGGGTTACAGAGTTCATCGTTCATAGACGATAAGATTTGAAACGCTGATTCGATCGTATCTTCCAGATGCTTTTGGCCCTCCATCGCCAACTCTTGTGTCGATTTCTGGCTCGTGATGGTCGTGCTGCTGGTCTCTTCCATCGATTTAGGATAATGAAATTACGGATCAAAAAGTCGATTTTCAAACCCTAATTGGGAATTCACAGTCCACTGAGGATCGAAGATTGCACAAACCCCTAATAAATCGATAAAAAAAAAAAAAAAAAAAATTTATACGTCGACAGCAGGGTTCGAACCTGCGCGGGCGAAGCCCAACAGATTTCAAGTCTGTCTCCTTAACCACTCGGACATATCGACATTTGTGTTTGAGTTTTTACGTTAATTTATTTCAATAAAATAAACAATAAGTTTATGGTTAAAATCTATTTACAAATTGCATAATATAAACGAGTATATTTTAATAATTAGTGGTTAAGTTAAATAGGAAGAAACAAATCCTTAAATTTATTGTTTATTTTCAAAAGTTCTTATCCACTAATCCTTAAACAATAAAATATATTTACGATGAATTGCATAATCTATTATAAATGAATACAACTAAAATATATTTACGTTTAGTTGCATAATTAATGTTGTATACAAAGTTCTTAGATATTTAGGTTTGTAGTTGTAATTATAAAATGTATTCGTATAGTAGATTATGCAATTTATTGTATATATATTTTAATTATATTGGTTTTTTACCCAATCCTATGATGCAAACACGTATTATATTTATCATAATTTGTCATTTAATGGGTGTGTGTCTGTGTGTGTATATATATCTATATATATTTTCATAATTCACATATTTTAAACGTTTATATTTTTCAGGTTTTGTTGATATGTTTTGATAATCTTCATTTGAAGCACAATTACTCATATCATTAGTTATCATACACACTTGTTTGAGGCCCTTTTGCATTAAAAAAAAATAAAAATAGAAAAATAAAAAGTATTACTTGCATAAACTCATGTCTCATCCTATAAAACGCATTCAAGCTTAAAATCACATCCCTCAAATTAAAAATATAGAAATAAAAGAATTCCATAATACCATATCTCTATCAGGAAATTCTTCGAACATGTTGTGTGCATCGCTAATAAAACCAGCCTCTTATAAAGGGACACTAGTCTGTCACCAACAAACCAATCATTGTAATTCAAACATTTGACAAATCTTGAATGGATCAACCGGTAGAAGGGTATTGAAGAACATAGGATTATCAATCTTATTACTGACTCAATTCGTGAATTATTGTGGAAATTGTTTTGATGATGACAGTGAGAATTAAACAATCCTGATGGGTCACTTAGATTATGAAGAAATTTAATTTGAAATTTTAATTTGTTCCACAAAGCGATGAACTTGATGCGAGAACAAGGATAACATGTTGTAGACACCATCTCTAACATGTTGTGGACACCATCTCCCATCTCTTGAAAACTGGTGTCTGAATTTAAAGGAGACAACAATACAAATATCTGTTGCTTTTATTGGAATAAGAATTTTATTTTACCAAGCACTCGAACATCATAACAAGGGGTGTTCATTTTTGTTCTTGTTCTTCATCCCATCTAATTTTCTAAGCCCAAAATTCAAAATCACATATATTAAGCACAAAAACCTATAAAAAATAGAGGCCTGAAATTTTGTATGCCCTATGTCTTTGATTAGATTGATTGGTGTAACATCTTGTTTTGTAGATACTAATAATATTACTCTCATTTATGATTAAATTATTATTAGTAAAAAAAATATAATAATAAAAACGATCAATTAAAACGTAAATTCTCGTCTAATAATATAAAATAGTTTATTTTAAAAATATGATTATTTGAGAGTATAAAAGTATAAATGAGCGTTTAAAATTTGTAGCATCCATTTAAACGAATTGGTCGGATGAAACAATTATTCAAAATAGTTAGGATCTAAACGGTCGTTAAATTTAGTCAAACGTCGTTTTACTAATAATAATAATAGTAATAATAATAATAAGAAGAAGAAAATACATTATATTTGATCCTTATCCGTTTTTAACGAAACTTAGGTCGAAACGTAGAGAAAAGTGAGCCGGTCCTAACAGTATATTTATAATTTTATAAAACATGATATTTTAAAAGTTATAATCGAAAAACAAAAGTTGAGCTAAAATTAATTATAATAATTTAATATTATAATTATAAAAATACAAATAAAAATCAAGTGCACGTGTGATTGTGTGAAAAGAAAAGAAATGTGTTGTCAAGAAAAGAAAACAAAAAGGATAAGTTGATGCTTATCTTCATTTCGAAAGACACACATATACGTAGATCGATCGAAAAGGAACAGAAAATCGAAAAAGAAAATGACATATATTGAAGTTTACATAATACTTATATGAGTTTTAAAGCTTTCTCAAGATTTAGAAGTCAGTTTATTCCGGTATGTACTTTGATTTCTTGGTTTACTCATAAATTTAAGTTTTTGGATATTATTAGAGTTATGATCCGACCGTATATATATACAAATAGTATGTTGATTATGATTTATTTTAGAAATAGAAAATAAACGCATCAGGATTCATCCTTGCAAATAGTTATAAGAATAAATTAAGCAGAAACGCTGTCCAAATTTATGTTGAGAAGTTCTAAGCTGTCATCCAGCCAACCCAAAAATACAGGTGAATACATTTAACTTTTTTTTTAAATATAAATGCATTTTTTAGCATGGTTTGTTTAAACTTTGACGCATAAAGGGATACTACGTAATCAACATTTAGGCTACTAGTATACGTATGATTTGCAAATTGTATCAGCATATGGGTGAAATTCCCATATGTGGCTGGTACAGGTGGGCTGGAAGGTTAAACGTAAGACGTACTCTGCAGGCAACCTAACCAGTTGTAACGACCGGTTTTAGACGGTCACAAGCATTTTTTATATCACGAAACGAGGCTCCGATTTCAAGATACACTGAGTTGAATATAACATTAAATAAGAGATCAAATATTTTGAACTCTTTAGGTCTTGAAATTATAACCATTGGAAAGAGCTAGAAAAATCTTGAATGTGGACGAAAACGGCGCGTAAAACGGAGTTTGTATGCTCCCGGAATCGCGAAAACAAAATCGAAATCTGAGTTAGGCGGTGGAGGTACGCGAAGGACTCTTTTGCCATCCTTGGCGGTACGCGACGGACCCAGATAACTTAAAAAACTGATCTGCTCGATCAGAATTCATTCTGGTTCAAAAATATTCGATTTCCAGGCGATTTAGGGTGATTTTATACCATCTAATCAGTGTTTTGAAGCCATCCAACATACAGATCGAGCTAGGGATCGTTTCTACAACTCCTGATCATCGTTTTCATCCTAAAAATCCGTTCAAAAGGGTAACGATTTGATCTCTCTTACTGATTTGATAGTATATGGATTAGATATGGTATTATAATAGTTATGGGTGTTGATTATTGCCTAGATGACGACTAGAAATAATTAGAAACGAAGAACTTGACAGTTTAACGGTGAAATCTTGGTTTTGATCCGTTATAATGTCCGATTATCATGAATCTCACATTATTGAGTATGATAACTAGTGGGATGATTAAATCATAGTTGTGATGATTTTGGATCATTCTTTGGAATGATAAAATTAATTCAAATATTGATTAAATGTTGAAATTGAAAGTTAATGACTTTGGCATAAGTATGCCAATTATAAATGATAGCTTGACTTCTAAATGCCACACATTAATAAATGAGATTCAAATGAGTTTGAATCAGTACGTATGGGTGTTGGGAGTATTGAGACTAGTTGTATACGTGTGATTTACAACTAGGTGTTGGTAAAGGAAGTCAAGCAACATATTTCAAAATATGAAGTTTTGATAAGTTGAATATGATTAAGAACATGTGCAGATTAATTTCTACACATGGGTTGTTTGATAAAAGCCTCAACGAGGTTTTGATTGGATACGAAGAGTGAAACAGGAAGAGGAGGTGAATCTAGTTCTAGAAGACTTGGGAAAGCATTGGAGATTTCTGATAGCTCTCCAAATCAAGGTAAGTCACCCGTTACTGTTGAGTTTGTTTAATGTTGTGGAAATGAATCACAAATATCGTGATCATGTGAACAAAAGTCAATTGGTGATCCACATGGATATAAACCATGTGTTGAATATGATATAGTGATGACATACAAGTGTGTAGACATGCATGTTTGCTTTAGTTGATATTAATTCACATGAGTGTGGATAATGTTGTTGAAAGTATGTTGAAATGGTTCACTTGAATGTGAACTAAGGAAGTGGTGGACAACTTAGTTGATCTACAATGATGTAGACAACTGTTTGTTATACGTAAGTATAATTGATTCACTTGTATGTGAATAAATTGTGATTGATTTACCTTTATATGATTCACAAGGTGTGTGAACATATGTAAGGGTGATAGATCTTAAGGTTGAATTTGAAGTTAGACACTAGTATATGTTATTTGGAATCACAATTTTGTGACTATTTGTTGTTTGTGTCTAATGATGACTATATGTGTAAATAACACATGTAGTAAACTTTGTTTTAGTGGATTCTCAAGGGTGAAAACATAATTATATTAGTGAAAGTTGAGTAATTCACAAAATTGTGAAAACTCAATAAGACACCTAAGTGTGTCGTTTTGAATTTAATAGTGTGACACATGTTTGGTAAATAGAAAGAATTGTATTTGATGATCTACAATTGTGTAGAAAGTTTTGGTTGATTCACTTGAGAGTGAACAATCAGTGTGTTGAAATATAGTTAAAGGATTCACAAGGTGTGTGAACATATGAATTGGGAATATAATTGATATAAACACAAGCGAATGTGTTCAAATTTTGTGTAAGTTACCTACTTGATTGAACTTGTAGTTGAAGGACTGGGTGAGTCCACACTACAAGTAATTGTGCACTTAGCACATATGCATGATTTGTTGAGTTGATTGAAATTGATAAAATGATTGTGGTTATTGCGGTTGAAAGATTCACAAGGTGTGTGAACATAAAACCGGCAATTTCAATGAAATTGATTCACAAGGTGTGTGAACAAATGGTGGATTGGAAATGTGCATGCTTTGATTCACAAGGTGTGTGAACATAAGACTTGCAATTCCAATGTAATTGATTCACAAGTCTGTGTGAACAAATGGTGGATTGGTAATGTGCATGCTTTGATTCACAAGGTGTGTGAATATAATACTTGCAATTCCAATGTAATTGATTCACAAGGTGTGTGAACAAGTGTTGAATTGGTAATGTGCATGCTTTGATTCATAAGGTGTGTGAACATAAGACTTGCAATTCCAATGTAATTGATTCACAAGGTGTGCGAACAAAAGATGACCTACAAGAGTGTAGACATATAAAATTCAAGAGTCAAATTGTTTAATTTTGGCTTTTGAGAAATATGATGCACAACTGGAGTTTTGTGTGCACATGTACCTGTGGTGTTAAATTATAATGATTGTGCATGAATTGGTGATTCATGGTATTTTGGGTGGAAACGACCCCTTAATAAATCGTTTTGTATGTGATTGAATGTTGTTACTAAATTATAATTGGAACAACAGTAGTGTATCCATATGGTGTTATGGAATACACTTGCTGAAATAGTGGGGTAAACTTACTTAGTTCTAACGAACTAATGATGATTTAAATGTGGTGTTTACAGGTACAAAAGAGTAAGGTGAACGACAATGGTGATTGGGATCGAACAAAAAGATTTGAGTGGTAAATTGAAGTTAACTTGTTATAAGTATGTGGATATACTTTGACATGTTTTAATGTTTGAATGATTAAAAATGTGTGTGTTTACAAACAAAACACAAAAAGTTTTCTGGGACCTAAACAAAAATCTTAATTAAATGCTTTTAATGTCCGGAGGGGACAGAAAGTGACATGGGTGTCACACCAGTGACCAGCTGTGGGCTGGAGGGAACAAAACGTAAGACGCGCTGCGGTGTAGTTCCTAACCAGTGACAGTTATAAATCAGTGTATGCAGTAGTTGTATCGATCAGTGAAATAACCTGCTAAATGTGTAGTATTGCCACTATTAATTATGGTTAAAGGACCGAACTTGCTATGCTTACATATCGAGTCTGTTATTTGTATTCACCAACATTATGTTGACGTTTTATTTTCAAAAACTTTTCAGGTAATAATGAAATGTAAGAGAAAAGCAAGATTAGAGATTCTTGGCCTATGATGCCTTGAATATGATCTTGTGGTGAGACCATGGAGCTATTGGAGCTATGCCTTCAAGTCATGTATAAACCAGATATTATAAAATGATTTGAAAGTATGTGTGAAAATCCGGTTCACATTAATATGAAATGATGGTGTTCATACCTATGCGTATGAAAATTTATAAAATCCTGAAAAGTTATTTTTGAAAAGTTATTACAAATAACGAAATGTGATTTTTCATACCTATGCGTATGAATCATTTGTAAACAATGACATATGGTTTTTACATCTATGCATGTGAATTATTTATGAAGTTTGAAAAATAATAATTTTCGATGCGTAAAATTTTGAATTCATGAAACAAAGCTTCCGCTGAAACATATAAAAAAAAGAGTAATAAACTCTGACCGAGTTATCAATGAAACCAATCGGGTCGCAGCGCCCGGGCCGCCGAGAGCCCGGGGTGTGACAATTGGTCTATTGAACCGACCGATGATGGATGACTTAAAGTTGTATAGGATCTTTGGTTAGATTTTGTTTGATGTCTTTTGTTTGTGTTAATCGGTATTCCATTCTTTTGAATTTTATTTTATTTTTTGATTTTGGTAAGTTGTACAAAATCTTTTATAATGTCCTTGTTGTATTGCAACAAAAACAGGAAGTTGATCCAACCTTTAAATCATTTTTTTTGTGTAATGTTTCAAATTTTGAAGTAAGTTTTTTGCCTATAATTTTGCAAGCTTAGCATGTATAATATTTCATTGTAATGCCTTTCAAAAGACATTGCTATAGCGACTTCAAATGTTGATTCAATTTCATTGAAGATTAAGTCACCTCTTTATAAACTAGATGTGAAAGGAAGTTGTGTATCAAATGCTTGATGGTTATCAAAAGACATTGCTATAGTGACTTCAAGGTATGCTCATATAGTTTTTATTTTTTTCAATACTGATTTGTTATTAAATTTGATCTTTATTGTTTCATTTTAGACAACTTACTCTTTAGTTATGTAACCTTTTTGTAAAAAATATAGAATTGTACTGTTTTTATTATACAATCTAGTGTTATATAGAATTGTAGTTTTTTATAAGAGTAGATTGTTAAACATAATAAAAATACTTCAGTTGTTTAAACATTTTTAAATTTATGTAAACACTATAAATTACATAATTGTATTTCACAACAAAATGACCAAACTGTATAATAATAGAATTTTTTGCTTATAGAAGCGATGAATTTTAGTTATTCTAAATTCATGGAAATTTTTCAACAGTTCTTAGTTTGATGAGGAGACGATGAAAGAAACGTAAAGATTAAATTATATATGTTACCAACAAAAGCTTTTGAAATGTGAAAGATATGGCAATTTACATAATTTATAGTTTATAATTGTAATTATAAAACGTAAATATTTATTGTGGATTGTTTAATTCATCATAAACAGGGGCGAAGCTTAATAGGGGCCGGGGGGCGACCGCCCCCCTCTTTTTTCGTCCGTAGTGTTAATTTTTTGCGCGAAATGTTATTTTTAGTTAAAAATCGCGGTTTCGTCCCTCGCTGCAAAAAATTAACATCTATTATGGGCATGGTTGTAAAAATCCCCGACTAGACCGATTAATCGGCCGATTAATCGGCCGATTAATCGTTAGTCCCCTAAGGCCGACTAGGTCCGACTATCCGATTAGGCAGATTAGTTGGCCGAATAATCCCTAGTCCCCACCCCACCGACCGACTAACAACTAGCGATTTCTACAACATTGATTATGGTTTTCAAAAATTTCCGCCCCCCTCTCACTTTACCCAAGCTCCGCCATTGATCATAAATGTATTTTAATTGTATTATTTTTTTAACCAATCCAGTGTAATGCATGAGTTTATAAACTAATGAATATATAATACAAAATATATGTTGGGTTCAACTAAATAAACTTGTTATTCTAAAAAGTATAAAAATTACTTACCATTAGATCTATAAGAACAAATTAGAAATGGAAAATTTAAAAATTTGCAGAAAAAAGTTATCAATATAGGATGATGAAAATTGATTCCAAACTCTAATTGGTTGTTCACAATCCAGGGTGGGTTAGAAGATTGCACAATAAATCGATAAAAAAACTTGAAAATGAAAAACCCGTCGACAGCAGGGTTCAAACCTGCGCGAGCGAAGCCTAACAGATTTCAAGTCTGTCTCCTTAATCACTCGGACATATCGACTTTTGTGCCTTTTTTCTTAACGTTAATTCATTTTAATAGGAGCCTATTATAAAGAAAGGATTAATGTTTGGTTAAGCGTAAATCAAACAAACTTTTGATTTTTTTTAAATACCTTCTGTCTATAGGGCAACTTGGGAGGCTCAAACCCGACCTCTATTCCGGACTTTTTATTTTGGAATCAAACACACTTTTATTATGTTTATAATTTATTCTTATAATGTTATCCATCATCGTCATTTTGTATAAGTTTTTGTTTATTTATTTGAATTCACTATGAACCTTTTTTTTTATGCTTGTCCTAAAAATAGCACTTGAAGCCATAAAATTAGAGGAACAATGTTATGGTGTTTAACAACTAATGTTTTGATGATCCCTCCCATTAAATCAATAGATCCTCATTTGCATATAGACCCATCATCTACATCTACATCTATCAACCTTAGAGCCTAGTTTCAGAAGTCAATTTTAGATAAAGTTCGCCAAATTATGAAGATCAGCATACATTAGGTTTTTAACCAAAGCACTAAAAGAAATAAAAAAGATGACGTTGTGGAAGTAAGCACTGGTCCAACAAGGTGAGTTCAACTTTTAAATAAGAAGTCACTAAAGGAGTAGAATTCAATTATGAAGACTTTGCTACAAAGGTTGAAAAGGGGCTCAACTATACTTTAAAGGTTGTAACCCTTCGTCCTTAAACATGAAGAAGGATGTTGTTGCCACTATCCATTAGATAACTGAAATATAGCTGGTAATAGAAATCAATGAGTGTAAAGCTAATCAAGTTGTCAAGTTTGCAGGTCACTCGTTAATATTTGAGGCCTTACATTTATAAGTAATTATCAAGCAAACCAAAGGCAATAAAGGGTTGAAAAGCATAAAATTAGAGGATTTTAAAGAGTTGATGGTCAAGAAATTACGCCCTTAGATTAAAATGGACTAAGTGGAGGTTGAGTTTATTAGGTTAAAGGTTGGCATAATGACCCATCACCATATTACCTACATATCCATATAATTTGATAAATTTTAGGGATTGATATGATCAAATATATACACATACATATCCTAGGTTCTAGCACATACATCTTTAAATCATTCCAAAACTAAAAACTTAAAGCTTGGTGTCTCTAAAGCAGAACAACTTGTTCCCAATGAACTATAAATGTATCATATGAATGATTAAAAATAAAGTTTATGCAAAAAGAAAAAAGGAAATTATGATTGAGACTAGTAATTATCTTTACCTTCGATAGAACCCCACCGCGGTTATGAACTATGTCGACTATAAAAAATATTTTACTTTGAAAAATTCTTTGCATTATGATGAATCTATACCTACCAAAACTTTGAACACCCTAATTTGAATTGGTTAAATATATCTTCAAATTCCAAAATAATGTTTATAGGATTAGAGGTGCACAAAAAAAAAACCGGTTCAGGAACCCAACGGTCCTTACTCGATTCCTATTTTAAATTTGTCAATAGGTTCCTAACCGTACCCGAACCAGTTCCAACCCGATCCCACCCAAACCTATTCCGACCATTGGAAGCCGTTTTTTAACCGTTTAGAAATGTTTTTTTGGCATTTTATTTTGTATTTTATGGCCTTAATTGGTATAAATAGTTTAGGGGATAAATTGATTGAGTATCACACTTGAAAACATGAAACAAACGAAAAACAAAACGCAAAAAACACTCTCATTATACTTATTTTAAGTTATAACTTCTCTTGCAATTCTTACTCTTTACCTTCTATTCTTCTTAATACAAAATTACCAATGGCTCTCTGTACATCTTTTGTTGGTCAAGGTTGTTACACCAAGTCAATTGTGTTCGTGTTCTTTCGTATAATAGGAACATGGTAATTTTGCTGTAATTGAGATTTGGTTGAATTAAATGTACTAGATTAGAAACATATATATTATACATGATTGAATCAATAAAATATTAATCATATAGTATTAACAAACAAACATAACCAGTATACTTTCATTAATCAATATGAACATTCTTCAATCCCTGCTACCATAAAAAAAATGTTCAACTTGTCATTGAACTTTTTAACTAATAGACAGTGGCGGAGCTTGGAAAAAATATCCAAGGGGGCCGAAAGTTATAGGTTAATATTTTTTTCTTATTGCTATGGTTTGGGCTAAAAATCCGGGTCGACAAATGATAATTCGGGTTGGGTCAAATTCTATAACCAATTAACTAATCAATAAACTATAACCAATAAATAAACTCAATAACTCGTAAATTTCTAACAAACAATTCACACAATTCACAAATTCTAATCAATAAACTCAATAACTCATAAATCATTTGACAAATCAGTGAAGCAGAAGAAGAATCGAACATGTATCTTGGAACTTTCCCATAAGATGAAGAAGAAGCAGTAACAGACTAACAGTGCGTTAGTGCAGAACGTGAGAACAACTGAACCGATGAAGAAGAAAAAGCAGCAGCCAAGCATGAAACATTTAATCACTCAACTACTCATGCATATAAATTTGGGTCTTGCTGGATTTTTTTAACATAAGGTAATAGATAATGTTTAATGCTTAAGGCTCATTTTAGTTTTTAAGCCCAATTTTAGTTTTTAAGGTTTAAACAAGTTTTAAACTCAAAATCGGCTAAAGAATTAGATAACAATCAACACTGTGAACCCTTAAAGGGAATGTTAAAACTTGCAATATAAGATCAACTTTATTATTTTTTAAAATCCAAGGGGCCCAAGAAATTTTAGGAAGAAAAACCGAAGGGGCCGGGCAATACCTATAAAATTTTTCGACCGAAAACTACTATATCGAGACTTTTGACCTGAAAAACGGCAGGGGCCGGGGCACCCCCAGGCCCCAATAAACCTCCGCCCCTGCTCATAGAGATGCATGGGCTGGATACTTTGAACAGGTAGTTAGCCAACTGAGCTCTCCAAGAACCGATTGCCCGGGTCTTAATCAATTGAATGTTATTATAAGCATATGTTTTGTGAAGTATTTATGAGCTTCTTGTTACCTGCAAAGGTCTTGTCTGAAGCAGCACCATTAAGAAGAACTGAGGCAGATGATGTAAGGGGTCTGTCTCAATTTCTGAGTGAAGTGGTTCAACTAGCTGTGGTTCTCAACGGTGACCACTTCTTGAGCAGTTTTCCAGATGAAATGGGGAAGAAAATCAGCATGAAAGAAGCTCACACATATGTGAAAGGTATAGTTTCACGGTTCATAACAGCTAGCAAAGAAGCTATCAAACTGGGTAGATGTCTCTGCTCTCTCACCACCCAAACTGCTATTCACCACTAACAGCTAGCAAAGAAGCTATCAAATTGGGTAGATGTCTCTACTCTCTCACCACCCAAACCGCTATTCTCCACTAACCATGGCCACCCATCAAAGATTTAGAACATATCTATGTACTATTGTTACTCCTGGTTGTAAACTAAAGGGTTGGAACCAGATCAAGCAAGTGAACCAACTATTGTAGCATTACACAAACCTAGACATTAATACAAACTATAAGATTGCAAAAATTTGCTAGAAATATTGAACATCTCTGTGAAAAATTATGAGCATACCAACAATACTAAGTGATAGAATGAAGATAGTACTTGACTTACATACATGGTTGGAGAAATCGCTAGTCGGTTGGTGAGGTAGGGGCTAGAGATTAATCGGATAGGAATTTTATATGTAATTTTCAAAATTAGATACATATATACAATTTTAATATATATAATTTTTTAAATACCTACAAATTTTAACCAACTAATTCATGATTTATAGGGTAATACTTCAAATTTCTACCTTTTAAAAAGCCAAAAAGAATTAAAAAGCCCATAAATAATAAATTTTCAATTTTCTACCTAAAAACCCAAAAAAGATAAAAAAGCCCATAAATAATAAAACCCAACATACTGTTTGCCATAACCTAATAAAGCCCATAAGCGCCTTAATTCATCTCCCGCTCTTCGTCGTTCGTCCCGTTTTCAGCCAGGGCAAACACAGATTCCGACAGCCACCACCATCATGTCTCACCAAATTGGAGTCGGAATTAGGCCGGAATCTCAGGAAATCTCAGGTGAGTCGTTCAATTTTTGTTCTTGTTGGTTAGATTGAAGGATTTGACTGGAAATTGGCCCGAATCGTCAGACTTTGGCCGACATGTGGCCGATTAGGATCGACTAGGTCACCGGAATTGTCGGAATCTCTTGATTTTAAGGTGCACCGATTAGTCCGATTTTCCCGACTAGAGCCGACTAGCTCCGACGTTGACCGATTTTGACCAACTACCGACTTTTTGACCGACTAGGTCAAAATTAATCAGTAGAGGTCCGACTAGCAATTAATCTCGCCGATTAATCCCGATTTTTACAATCATGCTTACGTATGTTCTTTCCTACAAGACGGACTAGAAGGTAGTGCTTGACTTCAAGAAACAATCAAACAACCTACATATCTGAGAGATTCCAATCATTGTTGCAAAAAGGTTTGTTACCTTCATACTGCTACAGGACTTTGCCAAGTTGAAATGTCTGCAATGAGCTCTAGAAGCTGATCTATGAGAAGTTTTAAATACTTGTTTTTACTTTCAAGTTCCTAAAACACAGTAGAAAAGGTCGAAGAATAAGAAAAACGAATAATGTCTCTATTTGGAATACTAATTGCTTCAACAGTCAAAAGTCAAAATCACAACGCAAATAAATTTTTCATAAAAAGGGCCCAAATTTAAAATGGAGTTGCCAGTGAAATGTGTTCAAGATGTTACAATAACAAACTTGAGTGTGACTGAGTCAAGATTGACATAATAAAGGGTTTTGTAGCAAATGAAAATCACCCATCGCATGAAATTGGCAGAAGATGTCAAGATTGGAGCAAATCACAAAATCAACCAATTGATTTGGAAGAAGAAATCAGATCTACGCAGGAGAGAACGACAATTGGAAGAAGAAATTAGATCTGCAAATCGTCAAATCAACAATCGGGTATGTTAGGTTAATCGACGACTGACTCAATTATTCACCAACTTCTTGATCAATTAATTGCAGGTATGTTCTATTTCTTTTTTGCGTGCGTCATAACGTCATTAGCAGCAGTTTCAATTGATCAATTGATTGGTCCATATCAGCTGGTTGGAATGATAGTTTGCACGCAGGTGATCCTGCAGATGCTTATGTGTCTTACAATGCCACCACACAGATGTTGACCATGTCATTAAGCTATGGA
Organism: Mikania micrantha; assembly: GCA_009363875.1. NCBI lineage: Eukaryota > Viridiplantae > Streptophyta > Magnoliopsida > Asterales > Asteraceae > Mikania > Mikania micrantha. Next base: position 16,001 of record SZYD01000966.1, on the reverse strand, counting down.
GGCTTAATAATAATAGCATATGTTAGATTGAGGAGTAAAAAAAGAAAAACTGCACATGATCAATCTAAAGTGTAGTGTCTAGGAACCAACTAGCTTAATTCTAGGCCATAACAACTATATATCTCTTAATTATCAAGTAGTTCTAGAGAATGATTAAATTGTCAAAAGCAAGTTCAAATATTCTTAATGTCATCACCTAGAAAATATTGTTATTGCAAAAAGGAAGCTGTTTTACTCGTATTTTCCGGATAAAGTATTCATGGAGTACAAAAGTGGACAAAAAGTATGTGGGTTAACACACATTAACTAAAATCATAATTTACAACTTTCAATTCGCATCCATCAAAGGTTTAGAACATAATTAGTATTGCTTTTACAAGTTTTATACTATAAGGTTTGAACCAGGTTAACCAAGACAGCCTAAAATGTTATGTAAACTTATACATCCTTTCCCAATTTGGTAACAGCTGTTGTATCATTACAGGATGCAGGAACTCAATTATCAACTGTTAGAAGGAAAAAGTATCGCTAAACTTCAAGAAACAATGAAACAACCTACCTATCTGTGAGATTTCAATCATTGTTGCAAAAAGGTTTGTTACCTTCATACTGCTACAGGACTTTGCCAAGTTGAAATGTCTGTAATGAGCTCTCGAAGCTGATCTATGAGAAGTTTTAAATACTTGTTTTTGTTGGACTAATCTTGTAAATACCCAATAGTCAAAGGGGTTAAAAGTTAGAAAGTTTGGTTTTTTATTTGAGTTTTAAAGATTAGATTAGTTTTGTTTAAATTAAGATTGTTTTAAGCAGATTTTTTAGGGATAGAATTTAATTGTGTTTTATCTTTTGGTTTATTATAAATAGGGGTATAGGTTATTGGTTTTCTTTGTACCAGCTATTATTCAATAAAAGTTTTCTAATTTCTTGTTCATAATCGCAAGTCTCTATCTCATCTGGTTTTGTGTTTTTGGTTAAATCATCGAGAGAGACGGGCTGGGAACATTCGATTCAGGGGTTGGTACCTTCAATTGGTATCAGAGCCTGTTGAAGGCTCGATTCAGAAGGGCGATCAGAGAAGGAGAAGACCGATTGCGTGAGGCAATCAAGTTTAAGGTCGAAGCTGTGAAGAATTGATCATCGCGGTGAAAGCTTGGGTCGTGTGAGGCGACTGTGAAGCAGAAGACCTGATTGTGTGAGTCGATCAAGAAGCCGATAGAAAAATCAAGGGTTTGGGTAGTAATCTTGTGCGACGCAGGTTAGTACACTCAATTTTGGGTTCGATTTTGGGTTGAAGGCTGTGAGAGCTTCAATCGGTTTTCTGTTGGAGGCTGTGAGGGCTGGATAGTCTGACCGAGAGCTGTGAAAGCTTCAATTGGTCTCAATCCTGTGCGATTCAGGAGCTGGAAGGAGCTGTGAAGGCTTCAACTAGTTTTAATCTTACCTGTGATAGGTTTGAACAAAGGAGGGGGGCTGTGAAGGTTCCAGTTGGCCTCAAATCTTGAGTGATTCAGGAATTGAGGGGTAAAAATCAATCTGTGACAGATTGATCTGGTGGGTGCTGCTGGTTTTATTCTGATTTTGATAAGGTAATTTTGTTGAACTGATGGCCATACCTGCTGGTGGGGTTGTTGGACCAGTTCGTGAGCCCGGCAATGTGAGTTTGCTTTGCCCAAAGCTGACCACAACCAACTACACAGCCTGGTCCATCATGATGGAGACTGTTTTGGCAGCACATGGGTTGCAGGAAGCCATAGATCCTGTGACAGGAGGAGGAGTAGATGCAAGAAGGAAGAATATGGCCAAAGCTTTGATCCTTCAATCAATACCCGAAGATGTTCTCCTTCAAGTTTCTAAGTACCAAGAGCCAAAGGATGTGTGGGATGCTATACGGGTCAGATTCTTAGGAGCCGAGAGGGTTCAAAAGGCTCGCCTACAAACACTTAGGAGTGAGTTGGAACGAATGAGGATGTTGGAGACCGAGACCGTGGATGAGTTCGCGGGAAGATTGAGTGGAATACATTCTAAATATAGGAGTCTTGGGTCCTCCCTTGAAGAAGAAGTAATGGTAAGGAAGTTCCTAAACTCTATGCCTCCAAAATACTTACCTATTGTGGCTTCAATTGAGCAATATTCCGAGATTGAGAATATGGCATTCGAAGAAGTGGTGGGTCGTTTGAAGGCTTATGAGGAGCGTGTGAAACCCCAAGAAGACTTGGCTAGAGATGTGCATGAAAAACTCTTACTTGTTCATAATGATAAACAAGTTAAAGAGAAGGGAAGGTGTGGTGGCTGTGATTGTTGCCAACAAAACCATGGGAAAGGTAGAAATATTGGGGCTGAAGTGGGTCGTGAAGGTCAACAAGGAAGAGATCAAAAGGGGCAACGTGACAAGTCTCGGGTCAAGTGCTATAGATGTGAAGAACTTGGTCACTATGCCTATGAATGTCCAAAGTCAAAACCGAAGGAGGAAGAGGTCAATTTGACTCAGGATGATGGTTTTGGGCCTGCACTATTGTGATAATGGAATGAGTATTACAAGATTAGGGGGGTGATTGTTGGACTAATCTTGTAAATACCCAATAGTCAAAGGGGTTAAAAGTTAGAAAGTTTGGTTTTTTATATGAGTTTTAAAGATTAGATTAGTTTTGTTTAAATTAAGATTGTTTTAAGCAGATTTTTTAGGGATAGAATTTAATTGTGTTTTATCTTTTGGTTTATTATAAATAGGGGTATAGGTTATTGGTTTTCTTTGTACCAGCTATTATTCAATAAAAGTTTTCTGATTTCTTGTTCATAATCGCAAGTCTCTATCTCATCTGGTTTTGTGTTTTTGGTTAAATCATCGAGAGAGACAGGGGCTGGGAACATTCGATTCAGGGGTTGGTACCTTCAGTTTTTACTTTCAAGCTCCTAAAACACAGTAGAAAAGGTCAAAGAAAAAGATATGCCTTTAATGTTTTATTTATTTATTTATTTTTGTTATTATTATCGAGCTCTTACAAAGTGATGTACCTTCCTTAAATCAGAAGCCTGCTCTTCCAGCTTCTCGACATCCAGCTCATCAGTTGACATTGGGTCACTATCATAAGCCTTGGCCTTCATAACGGTGGAAACACAAGTTAAGTAGATTACCATACAACAAGGGCAGGTAACAGCCTAACAGGTTACAGTTTTGATTATGATGAACAAATAAAAACGTCAAAAACATATTTTCACAGCATATCTAAACCAATTAGTATATCAAAAACAAAGGCAAACCTAAAGTCACTTGCATCATATCATGTTTAACAGAATATCAGTACTTACATCATCACTAAACTAATCTTGAAAGTGCTATCAGCGTTTTAAGCCTTGTCAATTAACCCAAAACATTCAATCATTGGAGTCTCAATTCATAAAGCATACTTCTTCATTTGTTTATTGAAATTCAAGGTCAAGCATCAGAATTCACCGTTTCATATTCAATCTTTCGACACCATAAATGAGGGTTACAGAGTTCATCGTTCATAGACGATAAGATTTGAAACGCTGATTCGATCGTATCTTCCAGATACTTTTGGCTCACCATCGATTTCTGGGTCGTGCTGCTGGTCTCTTCCATCGATTTAGGATAATGAGATTGCAAACCCTAATTGGTTATTCACAGTCCACGGAGGGTCGAAGATTGCACAAACCCCAAATAAAATGATCAAAAAAATTTTAACAAAAATCGTCGACAGCAGGGTTCGAACCTGCGCGGGCGAAGCCCAACAGATTTCAAGTCTGTCTCCTTAACCACTCGGACATATCGACCTGTTGAAAGCTTTTTCTAACATTAAACTTTAATACCAACTATTATATCATTAACTTATAAAAACACAATTTTTTTAATCTTTTTATTACTTTAAAAATATTGGTGTAAGCGTAACATCTAGCTCAATTGATTAAGGCAAATTGTATTTAAATAATCGAAACCTTGATCAATTCACCGCTGCCAGTCTAAACTATGAAAATTTCCAATAATGGTCCGAGCTTTCGACATGTTTACCTGTGGCAGACCGCCGTCAACAAAAATCTAACGGCGTTAACTTTTTTTCGAGTTTCGAACTGATTTTTGAGGGCTTTTGTTTAGATGGAGAATACGAGTCGAATGACATTTAACTTACCTCGAAACGTTGCTCTAAATTTTTCAATTTGATGATTTCTTTGATGAATTGAAAGTTTAAACACCAAAATTGGGAAATTTGAAGCAATGTTTCGAGGTAAGTTATACGTCATTCGACTCGTATTCTCCAACTGAACAAAAGCCCTCAAAAATCCGTTCGAAGCTCGAAAAAAGTTAGCGCCGTTACGGTTTTTTTGGCGGCGGTCTGCCACAGGTAAATATGTCGGAAGTTCGGACCATTATTGGGGATTTTCATTGTTGGAACCGGCAGCGGCCAATTGATCATAGTTTGGATTATTAAAAGCCAATTTGCCATTAATTAATTTTTAAACTCTGACACTTTTTTTTCTCTCCTCTTTAGTTATGTTTTAAAAATGTTGATCAAAAGTTATGTTTATGTGATGGAAGCTCTAGCTTTCTGGATACCTAAAGCAGAAAACAAAACTAAGGCCCTTTTGCTTTAAAAAAATAAAAATAAAAAAAAGTCTTACTTGCATAAACTCATGTCTCATCCTATAAACATATTCAAGCTTAAACTCACCTCCTCCATTTTAAAAATACGAAAATAAAAGAATTCCATGATACCAGATCTCTATCAGGAAATTCATTGAACATATTGTGTGCGTCGCTAATAAAACAAGCCTCTCATAAAGGGACACCAGTCTGTCACCAACAAACCAATCATTGTAATTCAAACATTTGACAAATCTTGAATGGATCAACCGGCACAAGGGTATCGAAGAACATAGGCTTGTCGATCTTATTATTGACTCAATAAGTGAATTATTGTGAAAATAGTTCTAACAACAGTGAGAATCAAACAATCCTAATGGGTCACTTAGATTATGAAGAAATTTAATTTGTGCCACAAAGCGATGAACTTGACGCGAGAACAAGGACAACATGTCGTAGACACCATCTCCCATCTCTCAAAAACTGGTGTCCGAATTTAAAGGAGTCAACAATACAAATATTGGTTGCTTTTATTGGAATAAGAATTTTATTTTACTAAGCACTCCAACATTATGACAAGGGGTGCTTATTTTTGTTCTTGTTCTTCAACCTATCTGTAACATTTCTGAAAATTGTAATAACCAATTATATTTATTAAATAAATTATGACGTCATTTGAAATTTTCATCTACAAGTTGTTATACAATTACACAAATATATCTATATATATATATATATTTTTATATATATGAGTAAAGCTACTTTAAACATAATTTAATTATGCATGTATAATCATTTATAATTAAACAAGTCAAAGAAATAAAAAAAATCAAATCTCACTTTTAACTTTTAAACTATTGTTTATAATTATAAGTTTTATAAAAATTTAGAAATTAATTGTAAATAAATAACAAATAAATAAATTTTTATTATAAAATTTTAATCATGTTATTAAATAAATAAAGCATTTATGAACTTACAATAAATCAAAATATATTAGTTTCTATAAGCTTTAAATAAATTATACAAATTAAAAAGGATTAATACAAGTTAAAGGGTGAAAAGTGCAAAACTCCAAAGCTAAATTTAAAAGGGAAGTTATGAGGGACTGATTTTGCCAAAGTCCCAAACTCCTAATCTATCCTACCCGTTTTCAGATCCAACCCGTTCCACAACCCAATTTCTTCCCCACGCAACCCGGTTTCAATTCGAATGATTCCAGACGATCTACAGCTAATCAAGGTTCAATTTTGGCAACTCATTGACGCGTAATTGATTTCAATTAGCCATTAAGATCAAATGACAGCTAACAAACGTGATTTTATTTCCTAAACTATGAACATACGACCGGAAATTTCTCATCTTAACCTCTATAAAATCCAAATTAATCGAACACACATATGCACTAAATCATTCTGAAACCTTCTGTGCACACGAAACCAACTTACACGCACTATTGCTCTCGAATCAAGTGGCTAAAAGCTTGGTTGCTCGTCTTTCTTTATCCTCAGTCGAAACCCATCAAATCACAAGCAAAGGTAAACGTTTATTACATCATTCGATTCGTCTTTTGATTTAAAACGACAGCCCTATGGTTTTTGGAAGAATTGAATTCATATTCGATTGAATTTTAGGGAGAAAGGATTAGGGTTTTCGGGTTTTAAACCACTGATCTGGGGGACGGTCTCGACCTATATTAAAACAATTATGGAAGCAATCCTTTTGCAGCTTGGTCCTTCAGTTCAACCGGTAGATGTGTGTGTTTGAGTGGTGATGGTCGCGACTTCGAGCCCTTTGGGGGCTGGGTTTTTGAGCCATGAACTTTTAATTTTTATAACTTTTAAGCTGTAATTTTTGTTAAAATTTTGTTTTCACAGAAAATTCTTATAAATTTAATTTTATAAGCTGAAAGAAGAAAAAACAATTTTTTTTATTTATATTATTAGTTAATCTATTTTTTTTAAATAAATTAATACACGTGGTTATAATAAATGGTTAACTTTTAATTTAACATATTTATCATATTATACAAACTTTTTCTTCTTGTACAAATATATATATATATATATACACATATATATATATATATATATATATATTCACATATTTTTGAATTATATATTTTAACTATATTATTTATAGTTTGTTACAAATAATAAACAATTATGAAAGTCATTATAAAAATCATATCTTAGTTTACTAAACAAATGACTTTACATTTTTTCAGCTAAATAAGGACATCTTGTTTCAAACATTTAAATCTATATTTTTAAGAACAATGTTATTAAACTTATATACAAAATATACCTTTTAATGTTTGTTGTTTAATTTATACATTTTAAAACTATTTTAAACTTATTTAATAATTTACATTTCTTTCAATCTTAAAAATATTTGTATGGTTTGCATTTCTATATATTTCAACTTTGGGAAATTTTTTTACATTTGAACTTTTATAAAACCAAATTTACCTTAAACAAATCAATTGCTGAACATTTGACCATGTCTCAAAACAAAAACCAAACTCTATGACATATCTAGAACTTAGGTAGTACATAGAAGTCATAACTATGAAAGAACATACACTTATACATAATGAACTCTCTAGGTTGATATTGAACTTGAGGGACAACTTGAACTATTTGATTATCTGTTGCAAAGTTATCAATCTCATCAAAAGGTGAGTCTTCATAGCCATTCTTTTACTTGTTTTGAACTTTTGGGGTGAAACATGTATCTTTGAACTTAACTTATCTTTAAACCATGTGAACTTTTAGCTTAAATGGTCTTAGTTGTTTGAACTTATCTATTGAACTTATCTATTGAACTTATCTATTGAGCATTGCATTGATCACAACATATCTATTGGTAGCAATAATGGATCCATTGGATTGACCACCCACCCAGGATGGGTTTTCCCTGTAGGGGAAAGCTCGTGGTGATTGTTCCCTACTGGTCAAACTTAACTATCTGATCAATTGTTTGTTCATTTACAAACTATGTGCATTTTGCTTTGTAATCACATGTGTTAACTTATCTATTATTAAACTATTTTACTATATGATCAAAACTATGAAACTCACCAACTATTCGTAGTTGAAACTTGATTTTAAACATGTTTCAGGTGGGAATGCCAATTAGCTAATTTATGGAGCTTGGATTTGAGTTTATTTATGTTTTGAATTCAATTGATGTAATAGTTAGGGTTGAAATTAATCTACACATGTTCTTAATTTTATTATCAAAGTTTCATATTTTGTAATCTATTACTAATGATTAGCATATCATGCTAAAACCATTAACTTTCAAGTTTCAACATTTAATCAACATTGAATTGGATCTATCATTCCAGAGAATGATCTAAAATCATCATAACCATGATTTAATCATCCCACTGGTTATCATACCCAATAATATAAGTTTCATGACAATCGGACATTATAACGGATCAAAATCAAGATTTCACCGTTAAAACATCTAGTCATTCGTTTCTAATCATCCCAAATCATTATATAATATTCAAAACTCAATTTAATCCACATATTATCAAAATCAATGGGATAAAATGATTCGTTACCCTTCGAACGGATTTCTGGTTGTAATACGACGATCCAGACTTGTAGAAACAATCCACGGCTTGATCCGGACATTCTGGTGGCTTGAAAACTGATGTTGGGTGCCGAAAATATGACACCCCAGTCACCTTCATGTCACATCCGGACATTTTTCACCAATATTTAATAATTTACGTTTAGGTCCCAGTAAAAACTTTTGTGTTTTACACAACGGTAAACATACTATTTATAAACACCTGTTAAAACAAAGTTTGCGTATGCTTACATACTCCACACAACATTTATTACACAAAAGTTACACAACTATTTGGTTATTCTGTTTAAAACCATCATACGAGCATTCACGTTCGATTTCCGATCACCATCACCGCTCACTCAACTCCTTTGTACCTGTAAACACCACATTTAAATTCACCATTAGTTCGTTAGAACTAAGTAAGATTACCCCACTATTTCACCCGGTGTATTCCATAATACCATATGGGTACACCAATGATGTTCCAAATAAATTTGGCAACAACATTTAACCACATACAAAACGATTTACTAACGGTTCGTTTTCAACCAAAACATCAACATATCTCCCATTCATGCACAAACATTTATTTAACATAACACACACACACACACATACATATATATATATATATATATATATGCACACAAAACTCCAGTTGTGCATCATATTCCCCAAAAGTTAACGTTAACAATTTGACTCTTGAATTTTTAAAGGTCTACACCCTTGTAGGTCACCTTTTGTTCACACACCTTGTGAATCAATTACATTGGAATCGCAAGTCTTACGTTCACACATCTTGTGAATCAGCATGCACATTTCCAATCCACCATTTGTTCACACACCTTGTGAATCAGTTGTATTGGAATTGCAAGTCTTACGTTCACACACCTTGTGAATCAATTGTATGGGAATTGCAAGTCTTACGTTCACACACCTTGTGAATCAGCATGCACATTTCCAATCCACCATTTGTTCACACACCTTGTGAATCAATTGTATTGGAATTGCAAGTCTTACGTTCACACACCTTGTGAATCAGCATGCACATTTCCAATTTAACATCTACGCATCCGTAGATCACCACATGTTCACACACCTTATGAATCATTCAACCACAATAATCACAATCAATTTATTTATTTCAATCAACTCAACTAATCATGTATGCTAAATGCACAAACACTTGTAGTGTGGACTCACCCCTTCCTACAACTACAAGCTCAATCAAATAGGTAACTTACCTTGATATGGAGAGTTATCAATGTGACACCTCGCAAATTCGAGGTCAGCATTACTTTATTTTAAATAATAATGTAATTATTATTTCATACGTGGCACTAGAATAGTTAATATTTAGTGTGACACGTGGCACAATAGTCCAAACACACCGATAATTCGAGGAATTATCGCACAACACTCGCACGTGTCTTGAATAACGAACGTTGATGAACGGATCAAACCATAGCACACTTTCACTACACTTAGGTTCTAGAGAAACTAAATTAGTTAGAACAATGCTCACATGTCGAGAAACGACGCTCGTAGTCGAGAAATTCGCGAAAATCGCTTCAAACTATGAAATTGGGCCTATTGGGCTCAACTGGGATCCATCGCGGTACGCGATGGGCACCTAAATGGGCTTTCGCGGTACGCGAAGCCTAGGCGGGATAATTTGAATTCTCCGAAATCCGTCGCTGTACGCGACGACCGATCATCTTCCACCATCGCGATACGCGGTATGTTTCGGGAACCGAATGATTATTTTAATCTTCGCGCTACGCGGAGCTACTTTTGGCCATTCGTCGCGGTACGCGACGACCCCTACACGCAAAAATCTTTATAACTCCAAGATTAATCATTTCTGTCGACCCAATCCGATTTCACTCGACTGAAACACTCCATCTCGACCCCAAACCCTCTGTTGAAGCCATTTTCATCAGTTTAGATCCATTTTGGAAGGAAGTCAAGGCTTTTGGTGAGGAGTTGGAAGCTTGGGACGAACTAGGAGGCAACAACCACCATCACACACGACTTGGAGCTACTGTGAAGACCATTCCAGACCTTCTTGAAGCCCTCCACCTCTGTTCCAGCTTCATCTCAGTCTTCTTGAGCTCTCTTGAGGTAGTTCTAGCACTATTTCAAGTTTTTAGCACTTGTATACACACATGCAAGTAGAAATACTCTGTCACACCCCCAAATTCCCACTCATGGTGTCAGTCTACGTGGGTGTGACGTGGCCAGGATCACAGCTCATGGTCATATAGAACGACTCTATATGAGTTACACAATCACACAGGTATGTAAAATAACATAGTTTCATTCAATATGCAGCGGAAAGTGTTTTAACATCATAAGATAAATAAGTTGCAGCAGAAAGTAAATTGTTTAACAGACACTACATTGATCAAATTGTTTTAAAAACACATTAAATGCACACAACGCCTAAGACATGAGTCTATATGAAAGCCAAACTCCTTAGTGTGTCCTTGTGCGTGTCCTTGCGTGTGCTCCATCAATTACCTGAGAATACATGCGAAAAGTGTCAACTAAAAAGTTGGTGAGTTCACAGGTTTAGACAGACACAAATAGTAAACAGATATATACTGGGCATGTTTAAGTTTAGTTGTTGGATCTACGATCCGTGAGTGTGTCATGTCATCTTACCGAAACTCGACTGTTTCCATTTGCCTCCGCGGGTCATCGCTGAACCCGGCATCAACATCGATATTACACTCGTTATGACCTCCAGTCAACGTTGTTGCCGAGTGGGGCTAGTCAAACCCAGTAGTACTACGTAATAACGACTCGTTCGTAACAACTAACGGTAAGGATAAGTGAGGGCTTTATGCGATAAAAGTTACACTAAAAAAGAAACGGTTTCACAACATACCAGTCATATATCTAAAACAGTTGCATTGTATTCTCACCCCAAAGTTGATAAAAACAGTTAGAGAGTAAAAGTGGGGCCGTAAACTCACCTGAGTTAGATAATGCGTTTGCTCAACAGTGTTAGCGTAGCTCGCCGGCTAGTAGTCACCTATATCACATAGGTACTATGAGTTTGTGTTCACATGTGTGGGTCTCACCGGACCGTGTTAGTGTTCAACAACACTAAGTGGTTATGTGGGTCGAGTTGACCGTGTTTGATCGTGTCGATCGTGCTTGACCTAACGACCCGTTGGTGACGGTTTTGGATCAAGTGCTCGTGTAATGTGCGATTTAGTGTCGTGTGAAGTGTACGGATACCAAAAATCATTCCTATAGTAAGTTTCTATTTTTAGGAAAGTTTCCAATTTAGGCAAGTCAAGCGATAAATCATATTCCGATTATTCTAGCGTACGTATTTATCCTAAATGAGCATGTTATCACATAGCACATCGTTACACATAGCCGGTTTAGCATAGTTTGCGCGTCAAAGTTTCTAAATATGGAAAGTTGCTAAAATAAGCATATTTCATCAAGTCTAACAACCAACATCATCTAATATCATCATCTTAGTCCTAAATAATCCTATAATCATGATCGTTACGATTAACATGTGACAAATCGTCGACTTAGCAAAATAAAGTTACTATATTTAGTAACTTATGAAAATTTCACAAAATCAAGTCTTTCAATAACATCAATCATTCAATAGCATCATATTATCAACAAATAAACATGTTAGACTCATAACATTATCATACCTATCAACCATTTGCAAACTTGCGATAAAAAGTTACTATTTATAGTAACGTTCGCGAAATTCATACTTTGACCATTCTAATCATTCTTATTCATCAAACAATCATCATTTAACTTCTAAACATCATTTTAAACATAACATATGGGTCTAAACATGCAAATGTAGCCTTTTCATCAAGAACACCTACTTAGTAACACTAAAGTTACTATTTATGGTAACAATCACATATTTGACATTTCTTGACCATAAACAACCATTCTAATCATGTAGAACACCCTAAATATCATTTCTAACAACACCTCATCATTCAATATCAAGCCAACATACTTAGATCATCCATGCATGCACTCAAAAGTGCCTATTTCATGATATAACCAACAAATCATCATATTCAACACAAATCATCTTAGATCATCATCAACTCACTAAATCAGTAATAACATCATCAAATAATAGATTCATAACATAAAAATTTCGTGTCTAATGTGGTGATGGTGGTGCATGTAGCCTAAATGGCTTGCATGTGAGTGTAGGTGTGCTAAAAACCCGAATGAGTACAAGGACTACCTTAGGAGAGCTCAAGAGGGTCGAGATGGGACTGGAACAGGTGGGTAGCAGCTTGAAATCCTCTGTGAACAGCTCCTGGGTCGTCACAAGTGTTGGTGTGGTCGATGACTAGCTCCAAGCTCCTCCCCAAGCTTCCAATCCTTGATTTCGAGCTTCTAAGACCTTATCAATGGCTTCCAGAGGTATTATGATGGTGTAACAGAGTGAAAATGGTCGGAGTGGAAGTTTTCAGTCGAGAGTTGGAGTGTAAGAGTGATTAAAATGATTAACATTGGATTTATAAAGATTTCTGCGACTATAGACCTGTCGCGTACCGCGACACCGGCCAAAAAGCATTCTCGCGTACCGCGATGATTAAAATAATCATCTGGTTCCCGAAACACGTCGCGTACCGCAATGGTGGCAGATGATCGGTCGTCGCGTACCGCGATGGTTTTCGGAGAATTCAAATTTTCCCGCTCGAGCTTCGCGTACCGCGAAGGCCCAATTGGGTGCCCATCGCGTACCGCGATGGGTCTCGGTTGAGCCCGATAGGCCCACTTTCATTGTTTTGAACCAAATTTCTCGTATTTCTCGAATACGATCATCGTTTCTCGACACTTAAGCGTTGTTCTACTAAATTAGGTTCTCCGGAACCTAATTGTGCAATGTATGTGTACTGTGATTCGATCCGTTCACCAACGTTCGTCATTCAAGACACGTGCAAGTTCTGTGCGATAATTTCTCGAATTATCGGTGTGTTTGGCCCGTTGTGGCACGTGCCACACTAAATACAAATATTCTAGTGCCACGTATGAAATAATAATACACATTATTATTAAAATAAAATAAATGCTGACCTGGAATTTGCGAGGTGTCACAACTCACATGCAATCATCCACACACCTCATGCACGAATTTTAGAATGATTAGATCTAAGATTTATGTGTTGTTTTACTGATTTGAGCATTGGATTTGGTTGATTTATGATTTTTGATGCTATTTGGGGCTTTTTGGGCCTAGATGATGACTTTAAACCACATGCATGGATGATCCATGAAATTTCTTGATGATTTTGTGTATGAATATATGAATCTTGATGATATGTGAAGTCATGAGAATGATCTATGATGAGATTTGTGGCCAAAAGTATTGATTTAGGGCTTATTACTAATTTTAGAAACTTTAATCTTGCAAGATTAGTGATCCTTGATGAAATGGTCACATGCATATGATTGAATCCATGATTTATGCTTGGAATGATGTTTAGGAAACTAATATGATGATTCTTGGAACATTTGGATTGTTAAAATTGCCAAAAGAATGACTTTTATGAATGTTACTACAAATAGTAACTTTTTGTTAGGAAGTTGTTATGAATGATAAACTTGATAAATGTTGGATGATTATCATGCTTAGTTAAACTAGTTATGTTGATAATAAGTGGCTTTGTGTTCTAAAATGGTTGAAATATGCGTTTTGGCATGAGTTACTATAAATACTTAAATAATAACTTTATTTTGCAAAGTCTATAGATGATAACATGTTTATTTCAACGGATGCGATTAAAGGTTTATTTAGGACTAAGATAATGATGTTTAGATGATATTGGTTGTTAAACTTGATGAAATATGCTTATTTTAGTAACTTTCTAATTATAGAAACTTTTACGCGCAAAACATGCTAACCCGGCTATGTGTAACTATGTGCTATGTGTTAACATGCTCACTTAGGATAAATATGTATATTAGAATAATCGGATTTTTGATTTATTGCATAACTTGCCTAATGTGGAAACTTTCCTAAAATGGAAACTTACTATAAATAGTAAGTTTCCTCACGAAAGTGACTTTGGTATCCGCACACATCACACGACACTAAAACACACGTTACACGAGCACTTGATCCAAAACCGTCACCAACGGGTCGTTAGGTCAAAAACGGTCAACACGGTCAAACACGGTCAACACGACCCACATAACAACTTGGAGTTGTTTAACACTAACACGGTCCTGTGAGACCCACGTGTATGTAACACAAACTTACAACACCTATGTGATATAGGTGACCGCTAGCCAGCGAGCTACTCGATTTCTGTTAAGAACGCATTTCACAAACTCAGGTGAGTTTACAGCCTCACTTTTACTTCTTAACTGTTTTGTTAAACTATTGGGGTGAGAATTACTATGCACATGTTTTAGATGTATGACTGGTATGTTGTAAAACTATTTTCGAGTGTAACTTTTATCGCATCAAGTCCTCACATATCCTTACCGTTAGTTGTGTAACAAACGAGTCGTAATTATGTAGTACTACTGGGTTTGACTAACCCCACTCGGCACCAATGTTGACTGGAGGTCATAACGAGCGTAATTTCGATGTAATGTCGGGTTCAGCGATGACCCGAGGAGGCAAACGGAAACAGTCTAGTTTTGGTAAGATGAACTGACACACTCCACGGATCGTAGATCCAACCACAAACAACTTAACAACTTTTTGGTACTACTGGGTTTGACTAACCCCACTCGGCACCAGTATATGTCTGTTTACTATTTCTGTCTGTCTAAATCTGTGAACTCACCAACTTTTTAATTGACACTTTTCGCATGTATTCTCAGGTAACTAAATGGAGCACACGCTAGGACGCGCACAAGGGAGCACTAAGGAGTTTGGCTTGCATATAGACTCGTGTACTAGGCCTTTGTGTGCATTTGTTTTGTTTTAACAACAATTTGAACTATGTAGTGTTTAAAACAATTTACTTTCTGCTGTATACTTTATTCCGCTGCTTTAGTTATAAAACATTTCTGCTGCTTTATTTGAAAACATGTTTGTTTTACAAAACTGTGTGATTGTATATAGAATCGTTCTATATGACCATGAGCTGTGATCCTGGCCACGTCACACCCACGTGGACTGACACCACGAGTGAGAATTTGGGGTTTGACAATCAACAATCTCCAACTCCTTCCCAGGCCTTCTAGAACTAGATTCACCTCCTCTTCCTATTATATATTCACATATACAGAATTTAACAACATGAACACACAACTTGTGTTATTTATGTATCTAATTCAATTGACCTGTTTCACTCTCGTATTCAATCAAAACCTCGTTGAGGCTTTTGTCAAACAACCCATGTGTAGAAATTAATCTACATGTCTTAATCATATTCAACTTATCAAATTTCATAATTTGAAATTCGTTGCTTGACTTTCTTTACCAACACCTATTTTCAATACATTCGACACCCATACAAACAAATCATTTGAATCTATTCATAATATGGTATTTATAAGTCAAGTCATTATTTCTAATTAGCATGTCATGCTAAAATCGTTAACTTCCAAAATTTTCAACAGTTAATCAACACTTGAGTTGGATCTATCATTCAAAGAATGAATCCAAGGCCATCATAACCATGATCTAATTATCCCACTAGTTATCATACTCAATAATATGAGTTTCATGACAACTGGACATTATAACGGATCAAATCAAGATTTCACACCGTTAAAACATCTAGTCCTTCGTTTCTAATTATCCCCAATCAGTACATAATGACTCAATTTAATTCGT
>SZYD01000965.1:2500-24478 GCA_009363875.1 Mikania micrantha | reverse complement strand
TTCTTGTTGTGCGACCCGAATTTGGTTAGGCAATTCGGAGTGAATGGTTGAGTTGTAGTGCGCGCACCCTAGCGTTTGGTTGTTTCCTTCCGGCTTAGCGCGTCGGCCGCTACATTGGCTTTACCCCGGGATGGTATTTGATTGCACAATCATAATCACCTATCAGTTCGCCCCATCTGCGTTGTCTCATGTTCAGCTCCTTTTGGGTCGAAAATGTGCTGTAGGCTCTTATGATCAGTATAATTTGCACTTGGTGCCATACAGATAATGTCGCCAGATCTTTAGTGCGAACACTACGGCTCCCAACTCTAAGTCGTGAGTTGTGTAGTTCTTTTCATGCACCTTCATGTCGTGACGCATAAGCTATAACTTTCTCACGTTGCATCAGCACACAACCGAGTCCTTGCTTTGATGCGTCACAGTACACCACAAATCCTCGCACCCATCTGGTAGCGATAAGATCGGTGCACTGCACAATTCTGCTTCAACAACATTGAAAGCAGCGTCTTGCTTTTCCTCCCCATTCGAATTTCTTGTCTTTGTGTGTGAGGGAAGTCAATGATTGCGCGATCTTTGAGAATCCCTCGATAAACCGCCTGTAGTACCCGGCCAATCCTAAGAACTGTCGCACCTCAGTTGGAGTCTTAGGTGCTGCCCAATTCTTGATTGCCTCGATTTTGGCTGGGTCTACGTGTATCCCTTTCTCGTTTACTACGTGTCCAAGGAACTGAACTTCGCGAATCCAGAAATCACATTTGGAGAATTTCGCGTATAGTTGTTCCTTCTTTAGTAGTTCTAAGACACGTCTCAAGTGATCGGCATGTTCTTCCTGAGTCTTCGAGTAGATCAAGATGTCATCTATGAATACGATTACGAACTTGTCGAGATACGGTTTACACACCCGATTCATGAGATCCATAAATACGGCCGGTGCGTTAGTCAACCCAAATGGCATGACCAGAAATTCGTAATGTCCGTACCGCACCGCGTCCTGAATGCGGTCTTTGGTATATCGTCCTCTTGTATCCTGAGTTGATGGTAATAACCCGATCTCAGATCGATTTTCGAATAGAAGCTTGACCCTTGCAACTGGTCAAACAGATCGTCTATTCGAGGTAGAGGGTATCGGTTCTTGATCGTTACCTTGTTCAATTCTCGGTAATCTATGCACATACGGAATGAACCGTCTTTCTTTTTCACAAACAAGACCGGAGCTCCCCATGGTGAGAAACTCGGTCTAATGAATCCCTTATCTAATAACTCTTGCAGTTGATTAGATAGTTCCTCCTGCATTTCAGTAGGAGCCAGTCGATATGGTGCCTTGGCTATCGGTGCTGCTCCTGGCGTTAGATCTATCTGAAACTCCACTTGCCGTGCCGGTGGTAGTCCCGGTAGATCGTCAGGAAAGACTTCTGAATACTCGCGAACAACAGCATGTCTTCAATCTTTCGTTCCTTCTTTGGTTGTTCGGAAATAAGAGCCAGGATAGCCGTGTATCCTTTCTTTAGATATTTGCTAGCCTTCATGCATGACATGATGTTTAGTGGTATCCCCGCGTCGTTCTCCTTGGATTGAGATCTGCTCACCACTCGGTAACGTAACTCGTACGACCTTCTCGTTGCACACGATCTCAGCATGGTTTGCAAGATAACCAATCCATTCCAATCACCACGTCGAAGCTTCCGAGAGTTACTGGCATCAGGTCGATCACCAACTGATGGTCTGCCAGTGTCAGAACGCATCCTTTGATGATGTTTGCGTTTCGATGAGTTTTCCATCCGCTAACTCTACGGTATACTTATAATCTAGTGGTGTTGGTGTCATGTCAAGCAATTTGCTAAATTCACTAGAGATAAAACTCCTATCGGCACCGGTATCAAATAATATACTAGCGTAGAACATTATTTAAAAGAAACGTACCGGTGACGACGTTTGCGTCATCTCTTTAGCTTCTCCAGAACCAATCACGAATGCCCGACCCCTAGCCGGTTGCCTCCTGCGTTCTTGTTTTGCGGACAGTCTCGGCGCATATGTCCGGGCTTGCCGCAAGTGAAGCACCCCTTTAGTGTGTTATCCTTTGTTGGGGTTAGGGGGTTTGATCGGCATTCCTTGGCCAGGTGTCCGTTCCTGCCACAGTTGCTGCACACCGAACTCTTCGGCATGGCCGTGATGGTGGTATGAGCAGTTGTTGCATTTGGGGTTGTTGCCCCGGTATCCTCCTTTGTCCTGATTGTTCGGTTGGGTGGCAGTGAAGACTTTTGCAGGTGTGGGTCGGTGTTGAGTTGGCTGCTGGGGTGAAAAGGTTCGGTTTGTTGTTGTTGTTGTTGGGCTCCCACTTTCGCTGGGTTCTTGGGGTTCAGGTGTTCCCCCCTTTTTGGCAGTTTCCCCTGAGCTACCGCCTGGTCAGTTAGCTTGTGCGCCAAGCGAATCAGTGGTTGGACGGTGGTGTGATTGGCTGCAGTCACCGTGCTCTGTATTTGCTCGGGCAATCCACTAATGAATTGCTCTATCTTTTGTACTCCGGCGTCACCATTGCCGGGCACAATTTGCACAGTTCGTGAAATCGAGTACAGTATTTCTCGATCTCGGATCCCACCATTTTGTGCGTCCAGAATTCTTCTTCCAGCTTCCGAATTTCGTCCCGAGGACAATACTCCTCGTGGAGCATTCTCGTAAAGTTCTCCCATGGGATGGAGTTTGCAGTATCCAGCCCGAGTGTCTGGACATGAGAGTTCCACCAGGTGAGGGCCGGTCCCTCCAGTACTCCTGTGGCATATTTCACTCGGTTCCCGTCAGAGCATTCGGCCATAGAGAAAACCGATTCCACCTTCTCTATCCATCGGAGCAGTCCCACTGCCCCTTCCGTGCCCTGAAACTTGTGAGGATGACAGCTTAGGAATGCCTTAAATGAGCATCCCTTTGCCGCTCCTCCCTGGGGTCCGTTGTTAGTGCCACTCGTCTCACTGGTGTGACGGTTGGCTTCGTACTCTGCGAGTACCTTGTTGAATTTTCGTTCGACCATCATGTCGATCCGTGCCTTTTCGGCCTTGCGTTTGAGTCGAAGGGCATTGGTTCCTCTTCCCGACATGTTTCTATATAGAGAGGTTAGAGTGTTAGTCATCAGATGCTAAGTGTTAGCCGAAGTTAGGATTGTTGTCATGTCAAATGTCAAGTTAGCTATCGTAACAAAGCTTCAAATAACAGTAGTAATAATAGAACAGATAATCATAATAAAGCATAATTTCCATTAATATCAATCTTGAAGTACAATAATTTGAAAAGAAAGTACAATGCGAGTTCTCCGAGCACATCCCGCTCGTCTAGGCTAAAATAAGATAAAAGGAAAGACAGTACAAAACAAGGAAAATCTACTAATCCGAGTCCATGGAGACATGGGAGATGTTACTAGCTGCGTCCCCATCCTCGTCATCGTCCTCCTCCGGATCCTCGTCGGGATCCTCGTCGAACTCCCCTTCCTCGAGATCTTCGGCCTCGAACTGTGGCCCGTCATCCTCAGCTGGCGGCTCCTCAACAAACTGTGCCGCCCATGCGTTAAGCATGGCGTCACTTGCCTGTACCATAGCCTGAGTTTCGGCTATATCTGTCCGATTCTCGGTAATACGCCCGTCATGCTCCTGCATGACATCAACTATCTGGCCATGCTGAGACATGAGCTGAGACACCTGGAGACGTAATGTCTCTACCTGTTCCTCTAAGCGATCGTTCTGCTCCTCCAGTCGGTCGCTTCGCCTTTCCAGGCGATCGTTCTTCTCGCGAAGAACACGAACCTCGTCGGACAGCTCGGCGTTTCTCCGAAGCTCCCGCCGGGTTACAGCAACATGAGCCGCGAAGGCTCTCTCCATCGGCATCCCAAGTGCCGGTAGTCGTGGTCCCTCAGAGGTATCACCTCTGTATCGCGGGGTAGGCACCCGCTCAGCCATGATCCACTGTAGTAAGAGGCTGGGCAACCATCCCCAGTAGCGCTCCCGTGCTAACATCTGGGTCCTCCTCTCCATCTCTGCATCCACCTGAGCTACTATGCCGTCGATCCTACGTCGACTATCCTCGGTCAAATCGTCAACGGCTGGGCGTTTGCCCGGGTTCCTGTTAGCGTTCCCGTTGTTGTCAGCCATCCTGTAAGTTCTCATGTTAGTAAACAACAGTTCGATAGTAATAATAACAACATCAGTGTGCAAGTTCTAGTGTTGTGTCTAATGTAGAGCAGTGGCTATAGTCTAAGTTTACTGTATGCAAACCTAGTTCCCTATAACCAAGTCTCTGATACCAGTCTGTCACACCCCCAAATTCCCACTCGTGGTGTCAGTCCACGTGGGTGTGACGTGGCCAGGATCATAGCTCTTGGTCATATAGAACGACTTCTATATGAGTTATACAATCACACAGTTTGTGAAATTAGACAAATTCATAAAAGTATGCAGCGGAAAATGTTAAACATCATAGTACATAAGTTGCAGCGGAAAGTAATTGTTCAAGACACTACATAATAAAAATGTTTTCAAATCATAACAAATGCACACAACGCCTAAGATACGAGTCTATATGCAGGCCAGACTCCTTAAGGCTTCCTTGTGTGTATCCTAGCGTAAGCTCCATCAGTTACCTGAGAATACATGCGAAAAGTGTCAACTAAAAAGTTGGTGAGTTCACAGGTTTAGACAGACAGAAAAGTAAACAGACATATACTGGGTATGTTAAGTTGTTCGTTGGATACTACGATCCGTAGAGTGTGTCATGTCATCTTACCGAAACTAGACTGTTTCCATTTGCCTCCGCGAGTCATCGCTGAACTCGCAATTCACATCGATTATTACACTCGTTATGACCTCCAGTCAAAGTTGTTGCCGAGTGGGGCTAGTCAAACCCAGTAGTACTACGTAATAACGACTCGTTCGTAACAATTAACGGTAAGGATAAGTGAGGGCTTTATGCGATAATAGTTACACTCAAAAGAAATGGTTTCACAACATGCCAGTCCTATATCTAAAACAGTTGCAGTATATTCTCACCCCAATAGTTTAGCAAATCAGTTAAGAGTAAAAGTGGGGCCGTAAACTCACCTGAGTTTAGATATGCGTTAGCTCAAAAGAGTACGTGTAGCTCGCCGGCTAGTAGTCACCTATATCACATAGGTACTATGAGTTTGTGTTCACAAGTGTGGGTCTCACCGGACCATGTTAGTGTTCAACAACACTAAGTGGTTATGTAGGTCGAGTTGACCGTGTTTGACCGTGTCGATCGTGTTTGACCTAACGACCCGTTGGTGACGGTTTGGATCAAGTGTTCGTGTATCGTGCGGTTTTAGTGTCGTGTGAAGTGTACGGATACCAAAATCGTTCCCATGAGGAAACTTACTATTTATGGTAAGTTCCTATTTTAGGAAAGTTTCCATATTTGGCAGGTTATGCATATAATTATATTCCGATTATTCTAACATGCATATTTATCCTAAATGAGCATGTTATCACATAGCACATAGTTACACATAATCGTTTTAACATAGTTTGCTTCCATATTTGGAAAGTTTCTAAATTAAGCATGTTTCCACAAGTTTAACAATCAACATCATTTATTATCATCATGTTAGTCCTAAATAATCTATTAATCATGCTCGTTACAACTAACACGTGACAAATCGTAAACTTTATAAAATAAAGTTACTATATTTAGTAATGTTAGCAAAAATCACACTTTTGACCATCCTAGACATTTCTATGCATCAAGTATCTATCACAATAGTTTCTAATCATCATTTTAAGCATAACATTTAGATCTAAACACATGCATGTTACCATTTCATCAAGATTCATCAATATGTAACATAAAAGTTACTATTTTTAGCAATATGCCCAAATAACCAATTCTTGACATCATTCAACATCTTAGATCATGTAGAATATCATCAATAGCATTACTAACAACATTTCAATACCCAACATCATGTGAATCTACTTAGATCATCCTTGCATGTTATTAAAAGTTCCTATTTCATACTAAAATCAACAAATCATCACCATATTCAATATATATCATCATAAATCATTACAATATCATCAAATCAGTAAGTAGATCATCAAATAGCATACATATAACATCAACATTTCGTGACAATGATGGTGGTGGTGTTGCATGTGGCCATTATGGCTTGCATGTGTGCCTAGTGTGTGTTTTAAGCAAGATTTGACCATAGAAACTACCTTCCAAAGCTTTAAATCACGAAATGGGGCTTGAGCAACTTCTGGAACAGCTCTAGGGAGGCTGGAGTCGACTCAAACGCGAAGAACAAGCAGGTAGGATGTTCTTGGGGCTTCTACAAAGCTTCAATCTTCAATCAATGGCCTCCAAAGGTTTGAGAATGGCTTCTCCTGGTGTAAAATGGTTGGAACAGAGTGCAAAGGGTCGAGGGAGACGAGTTTCAGTCGAGGGAATAGAGTAGAGTTCGGCTGAAATGATTAACATTGGATTTATAAAAGATTTTGCGTGTTGGGGTCGTCGCGTACCGCGACGTATGTCCAAAAAGCAGCTCCGCGTACCGCGGCGATTAAAATAATGATTCTGTTCCCGAAACACGCCGCGTACCGCGATGGTTGAAGATGATCGGTCGTCGCGTACCGCGACGTTTTTCGGAGAATTCAAATTCTCCCGCTTGAGCTTCGCGTACCGCGAAAGCCCAATTGTGTGCCCATCGCGTATCGCGATGGGTCTCGGCTGAGCCCAATAGGCCCAATTTCATTGTTTTGAGCCGAATCTTCGTATTTCTCGATTACGATCATCGTTTCTCAACACATTGGCTTTGTTCTAACTAAATTAGGTTCACCGAACCTATGTGCAGTGTTTTGTGTTACAGATTGATCCGTTCACCAACGTTCGTCATTCAAGACACGTGCGATTGTTGTGCGATAATTCCTCGAATTATCGGTGTGTTCAGACTGTTGTGCCACGTGTCACACTAAATGCATTTATTCTAGTGCCACGTATGAAATAATAATAAACATTATTATTAAAATAATAGAATTGCTGACCTGGAAATTACGAGGTGTCACACTACACCCCTACCTCCTTTATTTAGAGGTCTTAGCTGGTGATCAAGGCTGTTTCCCTCTCGACGATGAAGCTTATCCTTCATAGTCTCACTGGCCTTAAAATTAATTCCATGTTAGTGCTCCCTTTATCTTTGTAGTGGTGGTCTCGATCCTGTTTAACCAGATTGAAGTCTTCGATATGATAATTGAACAACTTTAGTTCTTTGTTCAATGAAATCAACAATCACTTGTTTGTCTTTTACCTCATGTTGACCCTTGTCTTTTATGAAAACGTCAACTTTTTTTAGACTTTTTCACGTTAGTGACCCGGATGACATTTTATTTGTTAAGATAAAAGAAAAGAAAAGAAAAGGTATTTATCTTCCAACCAAAAGTCATAACCTAAGTCCCTCCAACAACTCAAGGTCACAAGCCCACTTCTTTTAATTAATTTTGCATATATTTTAATTCTTTTTAAAAACTAATCACACAATCATGTTTAGTTCTTTTTATGAATATTCCGATATAAATTTTATTAAAAACAAAGTTATATTTATATAAAAAATTTTAATTTTTATGAACATTCCGGTTCAACTTCAGAAAAATAATAAATATTTTTTTCAAGATAAAGTAATTTTTTAGTATTTAAAAAAACTATAAATCATATTTATATAAAAAATTTGAGTTGGGTTGAATTATAAATGTGTGGAAAATTAACTTAAGTTGAGCTATGTAGTGGAAAAAAGATGATTAAAGTGACTCACTGCCTCAGTGGTATTGATAGCCTAGGAAATTGTTTGGTTTTTCGTGTTTCGCTTGACTAAAGATCCCCATCCAAGTTTACTTTGATATTTGTGATGAATTCAAACCGAAAGATATATCTTACACCATTTTTTAACCGCTAACGCCAAGTAGCACTGTTTAAATGGGTGTATTGACACCACTTTTTAGGAGGAAACCCAAACTCTTAAAACCCCCTAGCTCAACCTAGAGCATTTTTTTGCTCCAGCCGAGACTCGAACCCAAGACCTCTCATTCGGGAAGTCAAGGGGGTACTATTAGACCATAAGCCCTTTGGTTATATCTTAGGCCATTTACAAAGGGTTTGTAACATGATAGCCTCTTGATTTTTCTATGAGAGGTCTTGATTCGAATCCGAACTGAAGCATATTTGCTTAGGCAAGGTCAGGAGGTTTATCTAGTTATAAGATTTCTTGTGGGATGGGCTCAAACGTACGCCACAGGTTAAACCTCATGTTTTAGAATGAATGTTGACGGTTCGATTCCCATTAATAACAACTTTTTATTTTTTGTTTTCTTTACTATTTGATTAAATGATAATAATATTTAAATAATACTATTTAAATAATGCAAAGAAGAAAAATATTTATATCATTACAATACTAAAACACCCGGCCATCAGAGAGTATTAAACTAGTTAAATAATAGTAACAATTAAATATTACAAATAGTTAAATAGCGTTTAATTTGTTTTACTTACGAGTCCTATGTTCGTATTTTTTTACGCAAAAGTTTGCGATTTATTATTTTGGTTATATGATTGTTAGCATCACGTGTTTTTGTTTGTTTTCTTATTCTTTGAGAGTGTCGCAATGCTATTGTGGTGGTTCGATTTATTGGTTTTGAATGGGTCTTTGTCGGTCATATGTTTGAGTTTCTTGATGCTAGATTTTACTACTAAGCAACCGTTTTTTTGTGTGACAACCACGTTTACGACAAACATGCTTTAGAGTTTTATGTCAGAGCAACAACCGATGACGAGTTTTCATATTTGTATTTTGATATACTGGATTATGTCTTTGCTATGATAATAGCAATCGTAGAGAAATTTCTGTTACAATGTGTGGAAAAATCTGTTTGTTAATAATATTTGTTATTTTGTTAACGATTTCAAACAAATTATTGGAGGTGTCTAACGGATTCAAACCTGTTTTTAACCATACAAATTATTGGAGGTGTCTAACGGATCCGGAACCAAAAACTCGAATCCGAACCGGTCATACCTGAACTGGTGGATACGACGGTTTTGGGTTTTTAGAAAATTGGAGCCGGAACTGGTTTCACTCTTAGACCGGCCAAATCCGAACCGGAACTGGTGAAAAACATGAACCGGTTCTTGATTTTGTTGACCGGAACCATTTGAAACCGGAACCGGTTCCGGTTAAAAAAAAACCGGTTTGGCCACCTCTACGTATTATTACTTTAATGTACGCTTCGTTACACAATTATCATAAATTTTATATAATTCTTGATATATAAAATGAATGGTTACGTTCAATATATAAACAGTCTGAACTCTGAAGTAATTCTGACTTGAAAGTCATAAGAATCATATAATTATGTGTACATTGGATTTAGAGAGAAAAAAAGAAGGGTGGTATATAGCTTTAATCGTTTTATATGTTAGAATCTATACTACATATCAAAAAAATAACAAAATTGTCACTCCAATATTTATTTATATCATTAATTTTTTTACTTGTCACTCTCATATTCATTTATCATTAATTTTTGTATTAGCCCATATGTCACTTTAATATTCATTTATCATTAAATTTTGACATTTATCACTCTAATTTTCATCTCTTATTTAGCTATATTTTACTAATTCTCTCTCATATTTAAATTGTATACTTAAATGCAAAAATAATTTTTTTATTCTAATAAGTTATTATAACTTAGTAGATTTCAATTTATATTTTATTTAAAAGTATAATTTTATAATTTTCAAGTATTTCTTATTTATACTTTTCAAATCTTAATTATTTTCTTATTTTATTAACGACTGATATGATATTCAATGAACAAATTTTCGTAAAACTATTGGTTTGTAAATGCTAAATTTATTCAATTCGTATTAAATATTTTTTTATGTGTTTTTAATCGTTTAAAATAACTTTAAGAATTATGAAAATAGTATCTTACCTATCAAATATCAATTATGTAGTTGCTAAACTATCGAATTGTGTTTTAATGCTTAAAGTATTTGTTAATACATAGCTTAATCATCTTATATCAACATATCGTTTTATAAATTTAAATCATCAGTTCTAGCTATTTAATATTTTATATTGATTTCATGTAATACACGGGATGATAACCTAGTATAACAGTATATACGTATTTTAATAATTCTTGATGTGTATATTATAGGAAAATTGGAACTTAATAATCGAAACATAACAATTTAATAAAAAATGCTTGTAAATTTTACTTTTGTTATAAATAATTATCTCACTATATAATAATCATATATACTCACTCTTATTTCCAATCAATTTCACGTATCTACAATGATGATTACAAGCGAAATGGGAAATTGAATTGATCAAAAATCAAGCATAAAACGAGTTTAAATCTATGATATTTAATTTATGTAAATGAGATTGTCATGTACACAAACTAAAAGTAAATCCAAGTGTTAATAACTAAATTATTCCCGTACAACTAATAGTTTGGATTATATGAATTATAACTTTCATTTATTATATAATAACAATTAATAAAATCATATTTTAACAACCAAAGTACTTCTAGATAATAATATGACATGAGTTTATGTCAACTCTTTCCAAACAAGGCTAAATTCCAATAAAAATTTGACACAAAATAATACTTTATTATCAGCTTAATTGGTCAATACCTACCACACCAAATCACCATAAAACTCTATTTCAATTTTCCATTTTAGTCTATTTCACAATTTTTATTATTCATTTATAAAACTTAAATCAAAACAAACACGAAACACAAAAAGGCATGGTTGTAATAAGTCTCAGATGTTTTTATATTCGCATATATTTTACATGCCATGAACATGTGGTATGAAAAACTATGTCCACGTGAAATAATGATAAAACTTATCAATAATATATACTAATATTATTTTACTTTATATCGACAACAAATTCAACTTTTCTGTTTTTTTGGTATTATTGTCAAATTCTCTCTCTATATATATATCTTGCCTAAATTAAGCAACTAATAAATTTCTAAAGAGATAACCTATATATGTGCTTTTAATTAAGTACCATACGTGTGGCCGTGTGGGTTGATCATAAAATAGTATTGATTTAAAATAGAAAAAATTCCCAAATGTCTACCTTAGACCAAAATTTTCCCTAAAATATTCATTTGGCTTTCAAATCCTTCAAAATGTCCACACTATCTAAGCATGTCACAAATAAAATAAACTAATAAAAATAAGCCATCTAACCCATATGGGCGCTGACTCCCATAGAACATGAACCACACGCATAAACTTGAATATAAAGTACATGCGGAAACTTTATGGGCAGGACATCCATAAAGAAATGAGGTTATACATGCAAATCACAACATGTATGTGCAGGGGCTTCATAAACTAGGCAGGGGCGCCCACAAACTAGGTTCAGACGCCAATAAGCTAGGTTCGGATGCATGTAGAGTGCCGCCGTATAAAAACATACTAAAATATATGCATGGGTGTCAACGCCCATAACACTAATGTGACGCTAGCTAGCACCCGTGACAAAAAAATCAAGTTTATGGGTGTGGTTTAGTTTCTATGGGCTCCAGCACCCATAGTGAACATATGGCTTTTTTATTGGTTTATTTTATGGGAGGTGCCCGAATATACATGGATGACGGCGTCCGCAAATGATGTGGACATTTTGAAGCGTTAGAAAAGTAAAATAAACATTTTAAAAAAGTTTTCGTCAAGTGAATATTCTGGGAATTTTCCTATTGTTATAGTCCAATATAAAAAACACAACGTGCAATAATGCCAAAATTTACAAATATCAACATTGGCTTGTATTACCCACCCATATTATCACCCAACCATACATATATTTTATTAATTAGGCCCTAATTATGACACAACACCAATTTTTATTCTTTTATATCTTATCGATTATGTTTAAAGTAATAAAATACTTGAAGTGAAATAATTGGTCAAATTTTTTAATGGAGCATCTCAAATATCAAGATTCTTATAAGCGAGCTAGAATCCACAGCTTTAATATCCATTTGATGCAATAAAATAATGATAAAACCATTAATTAATTATATCATTTTGGAAAATAAAGTTGTTACTAGATAGTCTAGATGTTAATTACTTTTTTTTTTTTTTGAACAGCAGATGTTAATTACTTAAGCAGATTTTAAAAACATTTTTACAAAATTATCCAAATTGAAAAATATCACCTCCATTTATTAACTATTATACAATTATCACAATATATATTCTTTTCCATTCCTATCCCCATATCATAATTGAACAGTCTTCCTATGTCAATTTGACTATGTAATTAAATCACTGGAATTGAAGCATTGGATTATTGAAACTTGTCTGGTTGAAGTTAGGATTTTGATGATTGGCTTCAAACTTGACAAAATGAGGTTCAATGAGTCTTGTTTCCGGAAACAAAGTTGGTGATCGTGGCACCGTGGCTCCGTTTTCGACTCGGTTAATGTTGTCATAGTTTGTGTCCTGATTGTCAAGAAGATGATAAATAGAGCCAAAAGATTCCAAATCCCATAAATGAGAAAGAGAAAACGTTCTTGGGATTTTCATAGATTGTATCTCTGTGGCGTGATGATTGTCACCTGGGGTGTTTTGGGTACGTATATTTTCTTCTCGTTGTTCTAAAGGTCTTTCGACGCTCTTTTTCTTGTAAATTCGACATAAAACCCAGTCATCCAGCTGAAAAAACACATGTAGTTTGTAAATAATTCAACAAAAATGTATAATACACTATGAAATTGTGGGGCTTACCCTCATGGACCCAATTCTCTTAGTGGGTTGTGATCTTGATTCATTCAATCTATACTCATGCATAATCCAATCGGTCTTTGTACCCTTTGGAGGTCTACCTTTGTAGAACACCAAAGCTTTCTTTACACCAACATATTTTGATCCACTATAGATTGCTTTGTCTGTCCCTGTCGCCTTCCAATATCCCGAAACAGCCGCCCTATTAGGCCGAATACCATTAGGGTACTTTCTATCACGAGGACTAAAGAAATACCATTCTTTTTCTTCAGATTTTGTTTTCTCTACATATCATAAGTTTTACACACAATTAATCAACATAAATCTTTTTAATTAACAACAAAAAAGAATGACTTCATTTGAAAAACTAACCAGGCAAGTCCCAAGGATCAAACTTGTAAATATCAACCTCAGGGATAATGGAAACTGGACAAGGTTTTGACAAGGCTTGGTTTCGTAAGTAATACATGATCAGTTCTTCATCGGTCGGATGAAATCGAAAACCCGGAGGGAGATTAGAGTTATCTCTTCCCACCATGTTAATTAGAGGGTCTAAGATGAAGATTAGAGGGTAAGATATGGGCGAGTGTTTGAAATGTTTGCAAGGAGAGGGGATAAGAATTTATTGGCGGCTATTTTTTGTCCATTTGTGAAAATTACATCATTCTTAGTTTGAGATGTGACCGCATTCTAAGTGGGACTTGGCGTGTGCCCATACCTGGCAAGATTAGGTCACACACACAAACATTATTTTAATAGAAAGTATCCAATCATCCATACGATACAATGCCCATATAACCCATGTGGATGGAATATATACATCTATATTGTATTTCAATTATTAAAGTAAGAGTAAATTACACATGCTTTGCCGGTAATTCAATCTTTATTCATATGTTTAATAAATTACTAATATAATCCTAAATTTTAAATATTGGTAACATCTATAGTTCGTATGTGAGTGTAATTTAGTCAAATATGTTAGGGTAATTTAGCATAATGAATATATATGTTATAAAAGTATAAAGTTTGGGATCATATGAATAATTTATGAATCTTAGAGACCAAGATTGAAGTATTTTAATCTTTATTCTTAGGTTTCATAAATTACCTATATAATCCTAAATTTTAAATATTGGTAATATGTATAGTTTTTATGTGAGGGTAATTTGGTCAAATATGTTAGGGAAATTTAGCATAAGGACTGTATGTGTTACAAAAGTATAAAGTTTGGGATCGTATGAGTAATTTATAAAACCTAGAGATTAAGAGTGAAATATTAGCAAATTACATGAATCATATCAGTAATTTACTCTTAAAGTAATAATAAGACTATAGGGTGTAGTTCCTTTGTTAACCCATGTTTTTTTGCGTTAACCAAATAACTACGTCTTATTACTTTAGGGCCCACATTAAAATAATCTAAACGTGTAGGGTTTTTATTCTTTTTTATTAATATAAGTAGGCACTACATTAATTAAATTAATTAAAAAAGAAGAAAAACATACATCTTTAGATTTATTTTAATGTAGGCTCAAAAATAATAAGATATAGTTATTATTTTAACGCAATAAGAAAGGATTAACAATTGATCATTTCCCTAAGACTATATAATTGTTGTTATTTAATTATTATTATTTTTTTAATATACCTTTTTACTAAAATCTACATTATTTATTATTTTATTATTATTGTTAATTAAAAATTGCATTATTTATTAATTATTATTATTGTTAATTAGTTAATATATTAATATTATATAATAATAATTATTTATTATTATATTACTATAATTTTATTTATATTAAAATTATATATATAAAATTATTATTTAATTAATTTAACTATAAGACTTTTAGTAAATAAATATATAATATAGTATATTATATGCCATCAAATATGTTAGAATAGTTTATTTCAAAAACACATGGTTCATAAATAAATAAGATGTTTATTATTTTTCTATACTCAACTGGATAAGTACATGTAAAAAGTTGAAATATAATGCCTGTGGCTGCTATCCTGCCATGTCATAAATACGAGATCCTATTGGCCACTTAACCGTTGATTAAAATAACGTCACAGTATGGCGTCAATTGCCGCTAAAAAGATTGAGATTACCGTTGCCAACACGTGGCGTGATTGAATTGTATATCTCAAAATATGGGATAAAGCTGAATATTCTGGTAAACATTGACCGTTGGATTAAGATGAGTCACCTCAGTTTGTGGGCGGCTTGTCTTTATTGACTGTACAAGACTTTGCGGTGTGCCAAGTGAACGGGGCGTGGGTGGGGCTGGGTTGGGCGTGAATGACATGGGTGTAACCTCAGCCACGCTTCTCTCCACAGTTTGAACATTCATTTTTTCGACCGTTTGAGTGGGTGACTTGGGTGTGGACAACCAAGGGGCATTTCCACCACAAACGGTTGAGTGGGTGGTTGTGGTGGATGTCTACGTGGCGTCTAGGTGAAGTGGTTCCAACTATGGGGCTATGCCTGACAAAATGGGCGGGTTGGGTAACGGGTCATAATAGGTGCGGGTTAGAACGAGTTTTATGCAAAATCATTTCATGTCTAAATGGGTTGTTCTTAAAAAATATCAATTTATTTTAGCTTAAGATGTGTTATAAGTAAACAAATAGTCAATTTGAATAATTTTTAGTGATTTTCTCATCAAATATGCTATTAGTCATTCTTAAATATTTGAATTCATTGCATTTACATAGTTTTTTTTGGTTATCCATATTGACCCGCATTGTGTTTAAGTGCTACCCATCTCAACTCATTCAATATTATTTTGTTACCCATTTCAACCCACTATACTACAAATATTTACTCAAAGCAACTCATTTCCTTTGATTTGGATAAAAATTGCCACCTCTACATGAGGCATACCCTATGATCTTAGGGAGATCTGGTAGGGTGTTCATGAGGTCGGATAATGGTTTGTTCGGTTTATTCAGATTCTTAATTTTTGGGACCCTGTTCGAAACCCAGCCTGACCCGAAAAATATATATGCTTCTCCGATCCGAAACTATTCGAACAAGTCAAATAAACAGGGTTTATCCGGGTTGAATTCAGATATCCAACCCGACCTGAACTAGAAAATGGATATCCGACCCGAATCTATCCGAACAATCCGAAAAAGAATTCAGACCGGTTTTTCGGATTTCGGATACGATTCGGGTTTTTTGAACACCTTTAAGATCCAGGAGGGGTTGATTTAGACCAATGTTTTTAAAACCGAGTCAGACATCAAACCGGTATTTTTACTGGTCAGCAGTCCAACTGGTTGAACCGTATATATAATAAAAAATATAAAATAATTTTAAAAAATCGGTTCGACTGCCCGATTTTGGGTTTGAAAACATTGATCCAGACAGTTTATGGGTTGTTACGTGTTCACATAACACCTTCGTAACTCAGGTGGACTATTTATACGGGTAAAACAAACCCACCAAGGATGGCGAGACTTGACCGTTAGAACAAGCCGTTGAAAGGGGGTAGTCGGTTTAAAAGTTTAATAGCATCGGTGTCAAAATTTGCTACCTAAAATTCTTCTAATTATATACGGGCCACCCCATGATCTTAAATGTTAAAAAATAGATTAAAGAACATGTTGCAACAACAATCACTTTGTTGTAAAAGTTTAAAGCGTAGTTTGTTGTGAAACCCTATAAACATAAACATAAAGAAAGTCGAATTTAAGTAGACAAAATTATAAACATAACGATGAAAAAAACACTTTATAAAATAAAAAAAATACAAAAAAAGGAGCTAATGTATGTATGTATGATAACTCAATTTTAGACAGTTAACTCTTAAACCAATTTATCGTCTTGATTTTTATTAAAGCTAGATTTTTTTATTATAAACCAAAAAAACTCCATTTTAATATGCACCATTTTTTTTTAGAAATTAAAATATGTTAGTCTAATTTTTGTAATTAATTTAAGATAAGGGTGGGGTTTACGGATTCCATCCGGTTCCCGCGCATCTGGGGGCACACGTGTCTCAGGTCGGAGATCGAGGAATCGATCTTGGCTATCAATCGCCAGGATAACTGAAGGTAGCACGACGAGACAGTTTAACTGCCGTTCAAAAAAAAAATTGAAAACTCAATCATTAACAAGTGTAAAATTACGTTTATCTTATGATGAATTGGAGCGAAGAACTAGGTTGGTCAAACGTTGAGTATATTATAAAGTATGGAATTCTAGTATTTGTGGTTAGATGGTAAACTATAAAAGCCTAACATTTGTGGTTAGATGGTAAATTATGACATAGTTAGAGTATACAACAATAACCTTACCCAGTATATTTTCACTTTTAGTAGGGTCTGGGGGGGAATGATAGATACAAACCTTACTCCTATCTCAATTGGGATAGAGAGGCTGCTCCGAAAGAGTCCCCGGCTCAAAGTTATCGTTTGAAGTTTATCATCCCAATGATTTGAACGTTACTTTCACAAAATAATTAAAATAATGTTAAAATTAGTGCACTTTTACTACTTTTGCCCCTTAAGGGCCCGCACATATATACATTATATGCTGCACGGCAAATGGGGCGTGGACATAGTTAGAGTATGATAAAGATAAAATAATATAAAGTTATGTTATGAACGAATAATATGATGCACACTACACCTAGGAATCAACAACACTAAAACTTTGTTATAAATCATCCCTTTCTTTAGTAGGCTTGGGACTAAAAGAATGGTTGGAACACAATTAAGAATTTGTTGGGCCCCTTAGAAACAAGCTTTCCAATTTATCATTTTGATTTATTTTTTCCATTTAATAACCCATAATCAGAGTTCTTGGTCTGTGAAAATACGTTGTTAGTTGCTCTATTTTATTTTCCCATTCAATTTTTGTATTTGTTTGAAAGTATAGTGTGATGAAAACTTCTAAATGTTTTATTGAATTAAAAGTTAGCACTATTCGACATAACTTACTTGTTTTAATATACATGTCAAGTTGAACAAGTTTTTGGTGGTGATTGGACGACTGTTGTACATCATGAAGATTACTTTATGTGTCACCAACAATCATTTAATTTAGAAAAAAAAAAGCATGTATGAAATATATATGATGTTCGTTTTTTTAAATTAGTTGATGCTTATCTTGTTGCAATGATATGGCTACTACGGTTTAAGAGTTATTCTTTTGATCAGAGGCGGAGGTTTTTAGGGGCCCGGGGGTGCCCTGAACCCTGCCGTTTTTCTGGTTAGAAGTCTTGATATGATAATTTTCAGTCGAAAAATTTTATATGTATTAAGTCTGGTCCCTTAATTTTTTCTTTATAAAATTCCTTGCCCCCCCTCCTCCCCGGATTTTCCAAAGTAATAAAGTTGAAGTAGTATTATAAGTATTAATATTACATTTAAAGATTCACAATGTCGGTTGTTATTTTATCCGATCTTGAGTTTAAAGTTTGTTTTGGGCCTTAAAAATTAAAATTGGCCTTAAGTCCCTTAACTATTGAACATTACCTAATTCAAGAACTGTCTTCGCAAAGGAAATTGTTGAGAATTTTGATTTAAAGTGTATATATAATCAATGAATTCAAAACGTTTAAAGGTCGTCGCACTTAATTGTTATTCTTCTTCCGTGAACTCACATTTTCGTCTTAAATATTTTATGACTTGTTTGATACATACATACATATATAGGATTGGGATCAAATAATAACTCACTCTTAAAACAATAACCCAGATAACTTTGGCAAGATGAAGCTGAATCTTGAATTTTTTTTAACATCATTGTAACACAATTAAAACACCATGTTCTTTTATGAGTTTGCGAAAATTCATCATCGTTTGAGAGTTTACATCGTTTTAAGTTTTGGGCCTAAAACAGTTACATTGTTGTAAATCAAAAACTTACAACGATGATATCTCTTAAACGGTGATGAATTTTCACAAACTCATAAAAGAACATAGTGTTCTAATTGTTTTTACAATGATGTTAAAAAAAAAATTCAAGATTCGGCTTCATTTTGCCAAAGTTATATGGGTTATTGCTTTAAGAGTGTGTTATTATTTGAACACTTCCCTCTATATATATATATATATATATATATATATTATATATATATATATATATATATTTTAGTAGAACAAATGTTTGATATTTTAAACTATAAATTGTTTGACCGACCGAATTATCATGTGCCGACTCGAATTTTTAGTACGAAACATAGGAATAAGAAAAAAATTTTGCCCCATCACTATCGGCCCACTCGGACATATTTTTCAAGCTTGC
The DNA here is from genome assembly GCA_009363875.1 of Mikania micrantha. Lineage (NCBI taxonomy): Eukaryota > Viridiplantae > Streptophyta > Magnoliopsida > Asterales > Asteraceae > Mikania > Mikania micrantha. The sequence continues at coordinate 5,394 of SZYD01000965.1, read as the reverse complement.
TTTTGATGTTTAACCCAAGTAAAAGAACCCTTAAGGTTTGGTATGTTGACACCACGATCTCTATTACGCCACATTTTGTTATCAGTTTCCCTCGCTTCCAACGACTCGATAGGACGCAAATTTAGATGGTGGTGGTGCTGATATGCAATATTGCAATTTTGTAGCTATGGCTTCTTTTGGAAGTTTTTGCTAGAAGGTCAGCAAGTAACCAATTGCTGTGGTTTTACAAGGTCATGCTTTTTTGTTGATTCTATGAAATATACTAACCATTTTCTTGGTATAGATACGCCCCATTTGCGGTGCACACATATAATGTATATATGTGTGGGCCCTTAAGGGGCAAAAGTAAAAGTACACTAATTTTAACGTTATTTTAGTTATTTGTGAAAGTAACGTTAAAATTATTGGGATGCTGGGGACTCTTTCGGAGCAGCCTCTCTATCCCAATTGGGATAGGGGTAAGGTTTGTATCTATCCTTCCCCCCAGGCCCTACTGAAAAGTGGGAATATACTGGGTAAGGTTGTTGTTGTTGTATGTTTTATTGTTGTACAAAGGATTCCCATAACTATATAAACTTATGTTGCTATGTGATTATTTTTTTTTTCATTTGCATAGTTGATCATTTTTTTGTTTTAAAAACAAAATGATTATAACAATCCAATTTAAAAAAATATGAAACACAATAATAAACAAGCATATTCGTTAAAAGTGAAGTATTGTATTCGATTATTTATAAATATTGTAATATTCACTTATGAAACATAATAATAAATGAGAGTTTATGAACTTTTTCATAAATAAATGTATTTATGCATATCATTTTAAAATATTTGTGAAACACCAGAATAAATAAAACATAATTATAAAAAATGATTATAACAGTTTTTTATATAAAATATTTAAAGGTATATCGGCTAATGAACAACTATATGGTACACATGATCCTATATCACATGTCTAGTTCTTACCTGCAAATATTTATAGGAGCCGTATATATATAAGAAGGATTGGTGTATGATTAATCTGAAAAGGGTGATGTAGCATTAACGGAACCCATATATAGTAAAAATGACGTCTCTCTCTTTTTGTAAGTAATTAATAATAACAAAAAAAAAAAAAAAACTTGCATGTATATATATTACCAGATGGAGATCGTTCGTGCATTATAACTAATTAAAAAAACACTTGAAAAGAAACACGCCCATAAATAAGTGTGAAGCAAACCTAAAGACCAATAATAAAGGGAGGGGTTATCTACACACCCCAAAATTTTAATTCAACACTCCGGCAGCCACCCATACGCCCGTAGTGGCCACTACGGGGCGTTTTGACCACAGACTGACAATCTTAAACGATCAGACATTCTGTGTCAGCTTTTACAGACCTATACGTCACGTAGTGACCACTACGGGGCATATAGGGTTAAAAAAATTAAACTCAACAGACTTGTGGCGTTTGAGTATGTTTTGGGGGGTTTGGGTATGTTTTTGGGGTGTAAAAATATAGTTGTTTTGTTAAAAAAAATATAATAGTTTTGTTTAAAAATTATTTTTATATTTTGCGTATATTTTGCGACATATCTCTCGTTACGTTTATACTTTACGACGACATCTCTCGTACGGTAAAAAGTTTAGTTATTTTTTTAAACGCATGTTTATTGTTTGTAAAAATCTAATATTTTTTTTGTTTAAAACTTGTTTTTTATTTTTTACGGTCTCTCGGTTCGTTTATTTTTAATTGTTTTTTAAAACTTTTAGTTTTGAAAGCTAAAAATGTTTTTAATTATTATATTTAATAATAATTTAAATATATTAATTAATTGATATATAAATGACGTTATTTGTTTAAGCATATTGATGTTACAGAATAATACGATAAATAATGCATCACCAACCAAAACATATTTAAATAATAAACACGCATCACCAACCAAAACAACCAAATATATACACGCATCATCAGCCAAAACAACCAAATATATACAAAACATAAACATGAATACAAGTGTATGTTTAACAAATACAAATATAACTAAAAATACTAACTAGCCAACATGAGGTGGAGGTGGAGGTGGAGGGGGAGGAGGATAATATCGTGGCTGCGGAACTGCAGGGAGCTGGACACCCTCAACTTGAGCGTGCCTAAGCTCTATATGCGCCTGCCACGAGATCAAATTCCCCAAACGATCCATACGCCGCGTCAGCTGCTCGCTGGTATGAACAAGCCGCCGACTGAGCTGAATCTGCCGCTGACTGAGCTCGAGCTGCTGCTGCATCTGCGCCTGCTGCTGTGTGAGCTGGAGCTGCTGCTGCTGGATCTGCGCCTGCTGCTGAACGAGCTACTGTGTCGCATCAGCAATAGTCTGCAGCATAGCCTCGACACGAGCAGGAAGCCGCATGGCTCTGTATACGCGCTCAGGATGCTGATGTGGCACATCCTGATGCGGCTCCCCCTCGCCATGTGGTGGCGGCGGCGGCGGCTGCTAGGGCATAGGGTCATCGTCTCTGTAATGGAGATCATTTGGCCCCAGCTGCCAAATGACCCCCTTCTCGAGCGAAAATCGAAGCCCGAGCTGTGGGAACTTCTGCACGATACGCATTCCCTGCACCGTCCGTCGATCTAAACGAACAGGATGAAAGGCCTCCATACCGACAGGCTCCAAATCGATAAGCCCGTTAAAACGAGCAATACGGGTCACATACACCCCCCGTAGATCAGCCCCTTCTCCTGCCGGTGGTAATATGTGCTAAAATACTCCGCCAGACACCGTGCAAGGTTGCACGGTCTCTCACTCAATATGCAATACAAAAAAAACAAATCCTGAGACGTGCACCACTCCTGGCTCATGCTACGTCCTGTAACAGACGAGGCAATGCACCGGTGCAAATACCTA
>SZYD01000964.1:0-38705 GCA_009363875.1 Mikania micrantha | reverse complement strand
TTCAGCCTAACATGTCAATGTTAAAGCATGCCCGGTCAAGTTTTTATATTATTAATACAAGTTTGTAAATCCGTGCATTTAGAATAAAATTTTAAACAATTGGTAATAAGTAAAAATAAAATTAAAAGTGTAGTTGAGAAAACAAATAAATAATAATAAAATATTTGCAAAGTACATATATTATAAGCAAAATAATACATAATTCAGAAATAATAAATTGCAATTATTTTCAATCGATTATTACTAATATTAGGCAAGCTAGCTGGGCTCACATAAAATACGCGAGAAAATTTAAACGAATACAATAATCTAAAGCTAAATAATTATGACACATGGAAGAACAAATTACTTATTTATTAGATAATAGGTTAGTAACCCATATAAAACACAAGTTAACAACTTAACATAATGTTAAGATGCAATTAAAAAATTTAAAAAATCACATAATTACAACTTACGTAAAACATTATAAATTCAATCATTTACATAGTTTTTTTTTTAATTTTATTGCTATCATATCTACATAGTTTGCATGATAATGTAAAAGATAATTGATAATCATTGAGGATATAAGAAATATACCATTATTTTTTAATTATTTCCTTATTTAGGTATGTATAATTGTATTTTTTTATGTATATTTTAAGATATTGAGAAATAGTTTATAAATTTAAGTAAATGAGAATGTTTAAGATTTAAAATTAAAATAATATAATTTATTTATTTATTAAATAGTTTCTCTTATATTTTAAGTAATGAATATTAGAAAAAATTGGACTAATCATATTTTAATATAAATTACAATCCATTTTAGTTTTTCTAATCATTTTCATTAATAAATCAATAATTAGTTAAAGTTTTAACACATGGATTTAAAAGATTAATTTGTTACAAAATAATTGACACTATTTGAATAGTATTTTTACTTTATGAAATTTTAAAGAAAATATAAGTTGGTTATATTAAAATTTTAATAATTTTGAAATGTAAAAAACCTATTTTTTTATAGTTTTTTTTAATTGCTAAAATGTGTTATACTTGGTTTTAATATATAAGATGTTAAAAAACAATGATTATATTTTATTTATTTAGTTGTTGTGCTTATTAACTTTAATAAATCAATAATATGATATTGTTTAATTATTAAATTTTAAATAATAGTAAATTATGAGACAATTAATGCTAATAAATTTGTGTTTTATGATAATGAAAATTTTCAACTTTTATTATGCTAGTTATATTTGTACATTAGTCCTATGTGACAATAATTTTAAAGTAATATGTGACATGTATATAATGTTAGTAAAAGACCATAAGGCATTGGATTTACTTTTTATTATTAGTAGAAGATATTTTAATGTCATAAAAGACTTGAAATTTATATGGTGATTCTAATACAACAATCAAAGTGTTTTTGTTTGAATGAGAATTAAACATATAAAGACTTTTAACAGATATAACTTCTAACTTAATGCTATTTTTATTTAATTGTTTAACCACTTAAACTTACTAGAGATGCAACACAACTTAAATCGACCCGTATACAAGAAAATAGGCCAAAGTTGCAAGATTTACAAACGTATATAAAAATATACGAAGGCTTAGAATAGGCAATGACATAAAGTCATATGAAAGAAAGTATCAAATGTCACAAGAAAAAGAAAAACACTGAAAGATCATATAAAAGTGAATGGAAAAAAACAATTAAAACACTGCAATACTTGCAAGTTCTATGACCATGTTTAGTACACATCTTACTGAAATCTCACTTCACTGAAATATTCTGTAACGTTATCATCCGACTGAAAATATGAAAACCTCATAGTGGTCACCCCATTAAAAAATCTTCCCTACTATGCCACATCATCACCACTATATATTTTTATTTATTATTTTTTAGTTGTAAATTAATAAGTAAAATGAATAACAAAATAAAAACGTTAACATTAAATTACACGCGTCACGTAAAAATAAAAATAAAAACGCGACATTGCTAACTTAAATAAAAAACAAATTAACAATATTTGTCGAATATTTTCAATCTTAATTTTCTCATAATCGACCGTTTTTCATCATCGAGTTCTTCGGGAGGCATTACTACCCATCGTTTTAAGGTAGTTTGGAGAACTTTCTCCTCGTGAATTTTTTTTCTTCTGCTTGTGTTTTGTTTTCTGAAATTTCGTAAACCCCTCAAGTTGAAGGGTGAGTTCATTAGTTGTCGGGATAGAGAAAATAGTTTGACGACTTGAAGACGAAGCTCGTTTTGTCGTATCTCGTCCAACCATTCTAACCAATTCCGGGATGTCGAATTCATCGTTTTCCTCGTCTTGTTAGAGGTTAACCGCGTAATTCGTATGAGCATCTGAACCCACCGGTGAATACTTGTTCGTTGCGGAATTTTTAGTTATTTTTGGATAACTTTGGCTTTCGTTGGCTTATTGACAAAGAACGCGAAATTTTAGAGCGTCTTTTATCGCGCCCAATCATGGTAGTGGTTAAATGTTTGGCCGCTCGACTTTAGTTGATATTTCTTCTTCGCCCATTTTAAGACTTTTCGTCGTTCATACCGCTTTTGCGGTTGTTGTCACAGTTGCTGTAGATGCCACTAAGACGCATCATTTTCGCACTCATAATCCTCCATTTAAAATTTAGTTGATGATATGTGTGGTATTCTAGATCGGTATATCCCATCATCTCGTGCCAACTACCGGTTAATTTTTTCTAAAAGTTTTCGCGCTTTTACGAATTACCTTTGGTTTTGTTTAGGGAATGATCTATATAACATCTTCATAGCGATGTTTCTTCATCATGAGTATATGGTATCGGTGCCATTAGACCACTACTCGATGCGCCCAAATCAGTCTCTTTCATTCGCTTTCCTTTCTTCTTCTTTTTTTGAGATTATTGTGTCTCGAGCACGACATCAGTAAATGCAAAATCTGGTTCATGTCGAGATTGAGACATGATTTGTTAAAAACCCGGTTGCGTGAATGACAAAAACCTGGGTTGAAAGCTCGGTTGCGTGAAGGATGAAAACTCGGTTGAGGGTTCGGGTTTTGTTGCATTTTAAAAAACACCTTCAGATGGTTTCTAGATCATTTAACAAGTTGAAATCATGGTTATTTGATTTTGAGTTTGAGTTCATCTTTGAAATGAGAGGGTTTAGAGAGAATTTTAGATAGTAAATATTTGTTGTTTTTAAAGTGTGATTTTTTACAAAATGTGAAAGAGTTTATATAGAGGATAAAAATATGCTTTTTTTTTTTTTTGAATTCAACCATTGAAAAATGATAATTTTTAGAAAAAAATTGCGAAAAAATAGGAGGTGGGTTCGGGAAGCGGGTCCACCAGCCTCTCCAATTTGATCCCGTCGAGATTGGGGGCGGTGTGCCCGCCTGGCCCCGCTGGGGGCACGAGGAACGTATTACGCATGGCCTAAATCAGATTAATTTAATCAAAATCAAAATAAAAAGAACTCAATAGCTTGAATACTTTCGTCTATAATGATATGAATAATAATTAAGCGACATTTATTTATTTTCTCTTCCTAATATCATATATCAAATATATACCCAAGTAAAAAAAGTAAATTACATATTTCTCCTTTTGAAAAAATATTCCTCTTTCCAAATAAATTGTTAATTACATATTTCATTTTTCAAGGAAAAATATGTAATTCATTTTATGGGTTGTGTAAATATGTAATAAAGGTTTTAACTAGGAGATATATGTAAATAATCTAAAAATTAAACCATCCGTTTAAAAAATTATAACAAATCCGAGATTTTTGAATATGTAAATTTATAATTTGATGTTTATTTAAATAGGATTGAACCCGCCAATAAAACATTTTTTGGTTTGTAGACTTCATAAGAATATGATTTCATAACTTAGTTGATGATAAACAACATTATGAATCAAAAAGTCTTTACACTAAAATAGAAACGTATAGATTATCTAGTTACCTAGAAGAGTGAGATTGATTAAAATATAAAAAAAAAACTTGCTGATGCAATATCTATCAATAATACAAATTTATTTTTCGAAATTGATTAAAAATATAAAAAATAATAATTCTTCTAAATTAATATGTATATAAATTCATTTGATTAATGATATAATAACAATACATAAGCATATTAAATTAAATTTTTAGAAATATATAGTTTTAGTATCATAATTATTTAACATCGTGTTCTCTGTCATCCCCAAACATATGAATCTTTAGATGTTTGTTATGCTCAAAGAAAGTCACAATTCACCCCAAAATGGTGCCTAGGACCCTAAATCTCCTCACACTTACTGATTAAACCACAAAGTGGTATGATTTCTACAACTAAAACATTAAAATTAAAATGAAAATGCCTTTGATGTTTAAATTGCTGTGAATCACATCCTTAATAGAAATAGGTGACTTACTGTAGGTCCAAATCTTGTCAAGAATCGAGCTTTAGGGCTCCAATCTGCATCAAAAGACTGTATAATGCGCAGAATTCATAATAGAATCAACAAAAGACGTAGAAAGATGAAAGCTTTGTATATTAAGTGAAGTTTATGAAAACAGTGCCTCAATACGTCTAGAGAGCACGTCTTGGGAATCCAACCCTAGAACAGTACAAAATGCGTCTATATATACTATTCTAGGAGTATTCGAACACTATACACGAAAATGGTTCGAGTACTTGAAAATTTACTGTACTCGAAAAGACACTTTACACGAAAATCCGAAAATCAGGTCTTCAGCTCTTCTCTGGTTGACTTTGTCAGTCTTTGTCTTTAGTTGGGCTCTACAAACTGCCCCTAGACTGATAAAGTCAACCGATAGGAAGTGAGACAAAGTGAGGACCTGCTCCAGCATATAGCTTCTGTTCCATGGCAAAAGCAACTACATGAGTAAACGGCTTCGCCTCTTCGTCCCAGTCACCGTAGACTCTGATTGGTGACTCGTGCAGTTTCTGCATGTCCTCCTTGCCGGACTTCAAAAGATCCATGGGATCCAGAATTATGTCAATGTCGTTGATATCATCTTTGTTCCGGAGAATGATAGCAGCAAGCGTCTTCTCATCAAAATACCAAGACATGAAGTTGGCCAAGGAATTATCAGGTACTCGTGTAGAGATGGGCACAGTCTTCTCAGTTGCTAGAGCTGGATACTTGTAGTAGACCCATGGTTCTTTCTTCACGGGATCCACTATACATGAGGATACGAATCTTCTTCCTTTTGCAGTCTTCATCACCGGAAAGTCCTTGTCGCACTGGTCTTTGAGAAACTTCGCAAAGAGATCAGCTTGACTGTCCTTTGATGGATTGAAGAACATTGCGCTGTTGATGCTCCAAAGATCGAACTTGGGCATCGAGCAGAAATCTTGTGGCCGTTTGTAATACTCGAGCTTTCCGTTCATTCTCTTGATCAGATAGAGCTGGCGGTCTTTGTCATGCATCCAACACGCAACGTTGGACCTGTCGTTCGAGACTGTAAATAAGTTACGAGGATCAGATGTCCAAGTAGCATCGTTCTGTTCTGCAAGAAGATCACCTAGCCATGATTGTTGCACCTCTACAAGCGCAGGAGTCCAGTCGCTCTGTCTGTCAAACCAACTGTCAATAACTTTCTCGAGCAAAGTGACCTCCTATCGTTGAGGGTCGACATGCTTGTGGGCATGCAAGTAGTCAACGTATGGATCAGTGGAGACGTTGCCGATCACTATATTCTCTGGTTCTTCTAAGGATGACCTATAGAAGACTCGGTTGTCTCTTTTCTTTCCTAATCACATACTGCGTCAAGGACCGAATCCATGGAAACATCAGCAAAGCAAGCTCATCACCGAATTCGTCAAACAGAAAGTTTTCAGGAAGATCCTCAAATAAATCATCGAAGTAGTCAAGAGGCTTCTCTGAAGAAGGTGGATTCTCAAAAGCACCAGTTTCTTTGGCAGCATCCTAAACGGGTTCATCACTTTGCTGATCGGATGAACTAGCACCCTGGCCCATATCACCTCCGGTGTTATCATCATCATCATTATCATCTTTCTTGTCATCCTTGGCAGCTTTGCCATCTTCATCATTATATTCATCCTTCTTCTCTTCCTTTTCTTCTTCATCATCAACCTCATCATCTTTTTGTTCATCAAGCTTTGAACCGGTCAACTCCTCAATGACCTTTTTCAGACGCCTTTTCTGTTTCTCCAGGCGACCAAGATCTCTGTTTTGCCTTCACAACATCTCACAAATTCTGATCATGGCTCCCTGCAACTCGATAATCTTTTCATCCTTTGCAGTGGAATCCTGCTCCAGTAGGAATACACGCTCCTGTAGCCATTCTAGATCCACGGGTGTCCTCTCGGGCATATAAGGCGATGGAGTACGCATTGGTCCCTTGGTATTGTCTCTTTGGCACTTGGGTGGAGATGGTGGTGGTTCTGAAAAGTGGATGGGAGTAGGAGAATGTGGCGGTGAGATGTGAATGTGAGGAGAAGATGATGGTGTGGTTTGGATGGTTTCTGTGGTGGTGAAAGGTGGTGGTGGAATCAGAGTTTGGTTGGTAGTAGTGGGTTGAGTGGGTGGCTATGGTGGTAGTGGTGGTTTAGGCTGTGTGGCTGGTTTGGGTTGTGTGGGTGGTTTGGGTTGTGTGGGTGGTTTGGGTTGTGTGGGAGGTTTGGGCTAAGTAGGTGGTGTGGGCTGAGTAGGTGGTGGATGTAGTGGAGGCTGAGTCTGAGAAGATGAGGACGATCCTGTGGTCTTCTTCTGTAATCTCGGATCCCTTTTCCGTTTAGACATCATCTTAAGCCTCTTCTTCTTCGGCGAAGACTCGGGAGTTGGCATGTAGTCTGTGTCCTGAATATCTTCCCGTTCGGCTCGTGATAAGGGTGGAATGACTAGCTCTTTCTCTCAAATCAATATTTCTTCACCGGATGATGATGAAGACTCAGAAGCAGATTCCTCAGCTGCCTTGCTGGCTTCAGTGCTCGTGCCAGTAGGAGGGTGGTCATGCTCATCAGCAACAAAGGCTGTGGCTCCTACAGTCTGAACATCGTGTTCGTCAGCAACAAATGCTGCAGGAGTGCCTTGTTCCTCCATCGCTGCATCCTCTCCAGCAAACCTGCCAAACCTAACAAGAGGGCTTTCCCCAATGTACTGCTTTTTCCCCTCTTGTTCATCGTACTGTACGAAAAGATGTCCTCCCTCATCCTCTTGATCCCAAGAGTACCAATATTGGGAACAAGGTTCTGGTGTCGCTTGTTGATCACAATCTGGTTGAATCGAGGAAGGCCAAAAATCTCTCTTTCCTCTTTCCTTTAATGCTTGCATGCATATCTCTTAAGATCATCGTGGAGAATTTGAAATCAACACCCAAAGCGAGGGCCACCATATAGGAGCTAAGGGTTTGATTGAGCACGTCATATCATCCTTTTCTCCCCGACAGACACGGAGCCACAATATGTGCTAGATATCTCCAATATGGATGCAACAGTTTCTTCTCTGTAGGAGGGTAAACACCCTCATGACCCATCTGGTACACTGTCCTTTGAACTAGCTAGTGATCGAGTTCAACTGGATCAGTTTCCTTGTTACTGAACTGGAGGCATTCTCTCAAGATCTGCTTAGTGATAATGATGGGTTGCCTTTGAACCTTTCCAATCAGGCTGACCGTGCCATTGGCATCTGTGCATTCAGCAATCGATTTCCAAAAACTCTAGATATACTTAGAAATAATCTCAGGGTGCTCCATGATCGCGTAGTTAAGCGGTGATAAGATCAGCCCCTCTACCAAGCTCTTGAACATCGAGTGCTTTTCTTTTGGATCTCCGACTTATGCTATAACAACCGAAGATTTAGCACATTTGATCGCGCATGAAATCCACGTTGAGTTGACAATCGAAATTATTACACGATAACAGTACGCGAGAAATGTTGAACGTGGGCGAAAACCGTGCGCGAAACGGAGTTACGGATTGTCCGGAATCGCGAAACGAAGATAAAATCGAAAAGTGGACGAAAAGGGGTTGGGGCGGTACGCGCAGAGCACAACGAAAATATCTGGAAATTTCTACCCGCACGGTACGCCCCAGACCACTGTCTGGCTTGGGGCGGTACGCCTGACGTCAGCAGATCGGAAAATGGGATTAAGAAGTCAGATTTCATCTAGAAGTCACAATCTCTATCTTTTCTTTGACGATTCCTTCACCACACACGAAAATCAGTTCTTCAATCCATTAAAACCTTCATTTTGAGGCCTTTTGATCGTGTGGATCGCACCAAGGAACGTTTCTACAAGTCCTGATCGTATTTTTACGCGCAAAACTTCGTCTGCATAGGTAACGGTTCAGTTTAACCTTCTAGATTGATAATGATTGATTAAATCTTGATTTTTAATGTAATGATATATTTAGGGTTGTTGATTATTGTCTAGATGATGGCTAGGATTGATTATAAATGACAAACTCGAACTGTTAACGGGTAAATCCTTGTTTTGATCCGTTGTAATGCCCGGTTTGCATGGAATCATAACAATGGTCATAATGATTTAAACCATTTGATTATGACAACGTAGGTGATTAGTTTGACTAGTCCTTGACATGCAAAGTGAAATTCAAGTGTTTCAAACTAATCACCATCATTAACATACTCATTGTAATGATTATCTGATGTTTATTATAACAGGCAGATTTGTATGTTAAACCTATTCTAATACTACGTTGTGATATTTCATGATATATGGGAAATCAATAACAAGGATTGATCATTTCTAAGCCATTAATATGTTTAGGAACCTGTTTTAGCATTATAATCAACAACATTAACTATTTGATTAATCCGAGATTATTCTGACTATCAAGGAAATGTCTTTGACATTGGACGTTCAGAAAGATTTAATCAGTAAGTTAAGACATAAATAACTTATTAAACGTAAACCAATGCAGAATTACACCATTAGCACCAATTGGTGAGTGATCTTGCTACCGTAGGACATCAAGTGAGTTCTTTGTAGCCCTGTTTTAAATGTTTTATTATTTTGGGCTGGTATGCATGTTATAAAGTTATTGTATGAAAGTGGTATCAACCTGATTTTGGTCAGGTAAAAGAATGTTTTTAGATAAAGAATGGTTTTAAGTCTCAACTGTGGTTGAGAAGTAAATGATTTTAAGAGTCTCAGCTGAGATGTAAAGAATGTTTTAAGGCTCAACTGTGGTTGAGAAGTAAATGATTTTAAGAGTCTCAGCTGTGACAATCCGACTTTTTCGAATTGACTTCGTTAACTGAAAATAGTAAGATCACAGGCCCAACAAGGCAAGTTAGGCCCAATAAAGCCAAGTTAGGCCCAATGAAACCTAGGAAGGCCCAATAAGGCCAAGGGAGACCCAATGAGGCCCAAGTAGGCCAATGAGGCCCAAGTAGGCCCAATAAGGCCAAGGTAGGCCCAATGAGGCCCAAGGTAGGCCCAATTGTATTTATGAGGCCCAAAAGGTTTAATTTAGCCAAACAATGTTACAAGTGATCCGATTAGTGACAATTCGGTATTTCGGATTAACTCCGGTAACTGAAAATTTATAGAATAGTTACAAAATCAGATGATATCAAACCAGAAGAGTTGGGATCGATCAAAATGATGTGCAAACACATAAATTGGGTGGATTAAACTTGAAATTTCAAGAATTAACCAAAGTTTGACTCTTATAAGTCAAAATTCGGCTAAAATTGTAATGATAGTTCGAATTTAGCAATTATAGTGAGTTATATCGCAATAAATCTGTCAATCAACACACTCTAGTGATGATCATCATTTATCAACGGTTACTAATCTATTAATTGTCGAAATTAATCGAATTTAGGGCGTGAGAAGTGTAACCGAAGTCGGTTGAGTTCGAATGGGTATAATAAGAGGTTCATCGATCAAATTAGAGGTTCCTAAATACTAATCGGTACTTTTAGAGGCTAGTCTATACTACAATTCGAAGTATCAAGTCGTGGGGTGAAGATTTAATCAAAGCATAGGCCGAACTTCATCCTCAAGTCGAAACACATCAATTTGTTATCTAACGAGGTAAGAAATCATTTCTACACACTGTAAAGTAGCCGATTAAGCGAAAGGGTTTATGGGTTAAAACGATTTCAGGTTTTCTAAGGTGTTGATAATTAAAGTCAATCAAACCATACATAGAGTTTCGGTTTGATTTAAGGGTAAGAAGTCCTATGATTTAGAGTACTAGCATGCTTGAATTCGATTCAATTGAATCAAGGATTTGGTTATTCGTAATCGGTTTCGTTTAGGATGGTTTTGTAGAAATTAATTGAACTTGTGGATAAATTAAAACCTTGGTAATGCTTGGTTGGATCCAAACAACAAAAACCCCAACATATTGGATTCGATCTCAATCGAATTGGGGTCCAATTGGGTGTAATTTGTTTCGGTTCAAAGAAACAAAGGGAACCCGATCCTCTGATAGTTAAAATCATTTGGAATCGAATTATAACACAAAATCCCGGTTAGGTTGACTGGTTGTACGTGTATGCTTGGTCCTCAAGGTCAGGGGTTCGAATCCTACCCCTGACAGTTTTTGTAAAATAAAACAAATTTTGGTTTTTAAATCATAATTTCTTCGTTTGAACTCCGTTTTAATCCGTTCGAGTTGCGTTGGAACCGTAACGGTAATACGAACGTATTAGAGTAATAAAATTTATATTTTAGATCGGAAACGAAATCGCGTATAACTACGGTTATCTAAATAAAATCATATAAGATTTTATTTAAACGATTTCAAAAACACGCGTATTTATGTATTCACATTTCCAACACTTTAGCATACGTGTGTTAACACGTATGTGATTTCAAGCACAAAACGATAATTCGAATAACACTAAGTTATTGTTTAAACACAGATCCTTCGTAAGAGGATTCTCTACACGATTTCACGCGTATTGATCATTCTGCAATCATCAAAGGTGCGTACACGGCCCCTTTCTTATTTTAAACTGTTTTGGGGGAGAAAACATGTGCAACAAACTATTTTTAGATACATATCACTTGCATGAGTTAGCTGTTTACATTATGTGACAACATAGCAACTTGAAAGTCCTTACACACCTCGAACCGTTTAGTTTGCCGTAGCGCAAAGCGTGGTAGTTGGAAATAGATCTATTAGGTTACCGCTTTCAATTTCAAAGAGCTCTATTTCCGCTACAAAATGAATCCATGTACTAACAGTATAGAGCGGAAGGCTATGATCGAGGCACTCTTTCTCTTATAGCGCTCTTTCCTTCCCTTCGAGCTAGCCGGAATCAAACCTCACCTGGTAGATGGGATCTACGCAGGTGTTTGACTGACCAAACACAATTTTACTATTGTTGTGCTAGACAATAGTGGCAAGGCAAAAACATGCTATAGCATGGCAATTCGTCAGCTTCGGTGTCGACCACTTATGTAAATAGTTTATATGACTAGCTATCATGACTGTGCATGTGTGATTATGTTATCTACAAACTTGTTATTCAAACTGTTGTTTTGAACATTGTGAATGCTTAAAACCTGTGTTATGCACCAACCTTTGTGTTGACTTGATTTACATGTTTTCTCAGGACGCTAAGGCGCGCAATAAAGACTGGCATGGACTAAGAGATAGAGTCGCATGCATTTTAAACATTTAGGATATTTGAATTTGAACATTTGATACTTTGTATTGTAATTTACATTTTACAACTGTTACTGGTTTTAAAACGCTTCCGCAACTTTTGAAAACTCTGATGTTATGTTTTTAAGACCAAAGTATGTTTTGAAATTCATATAGAGGTCTTCGCTATGTCTAATGATCTGAGATCCTGGTTTGTCACGTTCCCAAACGGTATGATTCCGTTAGTTGGAAATTGGGGGTCTGACATCAGCTGAGGTGTAAAGAATGTTTAAAGTCTCAACTGCGGTTGAGAAAGAAATGATTTTTAAAAGACTCGACCAAGGTTGAGTAGGAAATGTGGTTTTGCTGGCTGCGGTTGGGTAAAACTTGAGCACTGCGGTGCTAGGAACTGTTTATGATGATTATGGTTTAAAATGATTTAAACCATGTTATGTATGAATGATGTATGTAAAGAAGTCTTGTACCGGTATGAGCCGTCAACTTCGGTTGATGGTTAAAGAGTCTTGTGGAAACACAAGCCTGCCGACTGTGTGTCGCTAGTTGAGGAAATCTTATGCATGTAAGAGTTATCGACTTCGGGTTGATAGTTATAGAGTCTTGTGCTGCACAAGCAAGCTGACTTCGGCCAGCAGTTCAGGCTAAATTTTCTGCACAATGTGATTGATGTTATGATGATGGGTATGAAATGTATTTACGTTATGATGACAGGTATGTTATGTATTCGAAGTATGTTATGTGATGATATGAATGATTAAAGATTTGTGAGAAAAAAAAATATAACTTAGAACTCACCAGCTTAAAGCTGACTTGTTTTACATGCATAACAGGTTGAATTGTTTGAGAAATGAGATCAGGATGGCTCGTGGCATACTTTGAGAACTACCCTGGCATTTACTGGCTAAGTTATAGAACTATATAGAGACGTGGATTATGTGTAAATGATTGTTTAGATCTGTATAATATTTTATGTTGCCACCTGAAATTCCGCTGCTATAATAATGAAATTATGGTTAAGGGCTATGGGTTTAATGTTGTGCCAACCGAGGGGACTCCCATGATTTGGGGCCTCTTATATGCGGACATGTTGTGGTCAGGAACGAACCGTAAGTCAGCCATCTGAAATAAAACAAGTTAAGTTAGTCAAAGTTGAAATTAAAAGTCAAGGGCCAAAAGTCAAAGTCGAAGTCCAGGTTAAGCGAGTTAAACAAAATCACCAAGTTAAACGTTCATGTTTGTTAAGGAGTTCACGAAATTTGAAGTCTGCTCGAAATTTCTTATTCGAAAATGGAATACTCGAAAATGGTACGTAAATTTTGTACTCGAAAGCCATACTCGAAATTCAAAATTTCAAGAACTCAAAAAGCCTCATAACTCTTTCAATTTTGCTCCTTAGAACTCCTAATTATACTCGGAATTAGAAGGCGACCAACATATAAGAAGATCCCTTTCTAATTTTGAGTTTTTTGTGGTGATTTGTCCAAGATTCCCTCGTTTAACGGAACAAAGTACTCGTTTTTTGTGTTTGTCCCATAACTTTTTTATTTAAAGATTAAAATTGGTTCAAAATCTATACCTAGGGTCGCCTAAGTGGGATTTACAGGTGGTCGGAGTGGAATCTCGAAAATATGCACAAAAACTTGAATCGCCTAGAGAGAGAAAGAGAGTGTACTCGAAACTTATGGTACTCGAAGTCTGTCATACACGAAGTATTTATAGACAACTTTCGAGTACACATTTCGTGTACTCGAAATTGTGTATGAATTTCAAATACGATTTTCGAGTACAATTATTTTTGAAAAATTTCTAACTTTTTCTAAAATAAAATAAAATAAACTCAAAAACTTTGGATGAGTTCAAAGTTGAGTTGGGTCAATTTCGTGGGATCAAATCTGTATCAGAAATTTGACCACCTTAAAATAATTTCTTATGGAAACCCAACCTTAAAATAATTATACCCCACCAATTGCCTTGTTGACCCGGCGATCAACCATCATCTTGATGGTTGCCGCACCGATTGTTCGCTTGGGATGGCGGGTATGCGTTCCTCTTCCAGGCATAGTCGGTTTCTATACGGAAGGGATAGAGTGTTAGTTATCATGGGTTAGAGAGTTAGTCAAGTGACATGTTAGATGTCATGTTAGCAACAAACCATAATCAAAATGTACGGCAAATAAGACAGGATATCATTTCATTAATATCAGCTTGAAGTACAATGATTTTCAAAATGTAATACTACTATCAAGTTCATATGAGCACATCCCGCTCCTCTAGGTGTACAAAAAGTAAAATAAACTGAAACAGAACAATATAACTAATCCGACGCAATCGTGCAGTGCGAGTCTCCACTGTCCGTTGGACCATCATCCTGATCCTCCTCAGGATCCTCGTCGGGGTCTTCCTCGAAGTCACCTTCCTCAAGGTCCTCGGCCTCGAACTGAGGCTCCTGCTCCTGTTCCTGCTCAAGCTCCACAATAAGCTGCTCGGCCCAAGCGTTCTGGAGTATCCCCTGGCTCTCTTCATTCGCGACCTCCATCGCAGCTAATCGCTCACATTGGTCCTGCACCACTGCAACGACCTCTCCCTGTCGTTCCTCCAGTTGCGCTGCCCGGTTCCGGAGCGCTGCAATCTCGTCCACTACCTACTCCCGCAGATAGTCTATCTATCCTCGGAGGTGCTGGTTCTCCTCTCGGAGAGCTCTGGCCTCCTCATCCCGCTCGTATGACCTACGGGCCTCCCGAGCTGTTCGAGCAACATGGGCCGCGAAAGCCCGCTCGAGTGGCACACCAAGTGCCGGCAGTCGATGAGCGCGCGGGTCATCAGTCCGTAGTCGTTGGAGAGGTACTCTCTCCTCTATAACCCATTCCCATACCGTAGGTGGGTACCAACTCCACGATCTAGCACGTTTCGCTAAACGCGCTCTCTCGGCCTCCTTAACATCCACGTGGGATACGATATCCCGAATCCTCTGACAGTCCTCCTCTGTCAGCTTGTGCTCTGCGAGGCGTTTCCCCTGGTTTCTCCCATCATCGTTGTTGGCCATCCTGAAATCTTAAATCAGTAAGTAACAGATAATAACAATAACAACAACACGTTATTGTGCAATATCTAAGTGTAGTGTCTAATGTTGAGCAATGGCTATAGTCTAAGTTTACTATATGCAAACCTAGTTCTCTATAACCAAGGCTCTAATACCAATCTATCACACCCCCAAAATCCCATGTGTGGAGTCAGTCCACATGGGTATGACGTGGCCAGAATTGCAGCTCATGGTCATATAGAACAACTCTATATGTGTTTTCAAGATACGTTGTTTGACATAAATACAACCAAACAGTTTGATAATTAAGCAGTGAAATAATATAAGTTTCATAATGCAGCGGAAAATAAGATGTTAGACATTACATTGTTTAAAACACATAACATAAATTATAATTGTTTGATAAAAGGACACGACATAATGTATGCAAATCCTATGCTCATGCCCTTAAGTGTGATCCCTGAGTCCATACTCCTGTCAGTTACCTGAGAATACAAGTTTAAGAAAAAGTGTCAACACAATGGTTGGTGAGTTCAGAGGTTTTGATATACATAGATAATAAGAAAATATGCGTCATGCTGTTTATTAAATGTTAGTCCTAAGCCCTAGGCTCCAAGTGTCAGTGCGTCACTACCGAACTAGACTTGTTAGTCCTTGCCTCCGCTATGTCTCGTAATAACATAGCAAGATAGGTCGAAATTTCACGTGTCCCGAACTACAGTCAGTATTGTGCCACGTGGGGTTCGTCACACCCAAATAGATATATTCAAACTCACCTCGTTGTTTGTACATTAACGGTAAGACTTTGTGAGGGCTTGATACGATTACAACACTTAATGTTTGTCTAATTAACCATCATACACATAAAATGTTTGTGCGGTAATATTGTTTGACTCGAATCAACCAGTATTCTCCCCTTATTTGAAAAGTTTGTAAAAGAGTAAAGAGGGGCTGTAAACTCACCTTAGTGAAGATCGGAAAACAAATGCGTAAGCTCCTGTGTAGAAAGCGTGTCGGTCACCAGCTACCTATATCGTATACCATACGTGAGTTCGTGTAAGTGACCGTGTTTCGTGTTCGTGCTCGTGTTTGTGCTCAGCAACCCTCGGTTGTTATGTTTGTCCGTGTTGGTCCACATTGACTATGCTTGCTCGTGTTTAACCGTGTTTGATCATGTTTGACCGTGTCAAGTCAACGGCCCGTTGGTGAACCGTGTGTCGGTTGTGATTCGTGTAACATTCGTGCTCGTCGCGTGCAAAACGCGCAAGTCGCGTCCATAGACAACTTACTATATATAGTAAGTTTTCATTTATGGCAAGTTTCACAAAACATATCGTTTTTAAAGTGCTAGCATGCTCGTTAATCCTACGTGATCATGTTAACACATAGCACATTGTCATGAGTGTCAAATAAACATATAAGTCGTCTCCGCATATAAAAGTTTCCTAAAAAGGAAAGTTTCCATATCTAGCATGAATATTATCAGAAACCATCTAACTTAGCATGCAATCATCATATCGAATCATATTACATCATTTAGCAAGCATATAACATACATAGCATTCAGAAATCGATATTTCACAAACTAACATTACGAAAAATAGTAACTATAACAAATATCATACAAATGATTATTCTAAGCATTCTTAATCCATTTTTATACCAAATAGCACCATATAGTATCATGAATCATCATCTAAACATATCCATTTAGTCAAAATCATCATTTAACAATAATCGATTTATAAAAGTTACTATAAATAGTAACTTGGTCTAAAATGACCATAAATCAATCCCAAACCAAAACTCTTAACATTTTATCATCATATTATCATTCAAGTAACAATCTCTACACATGCATGTTCATGATTCCATCCATATCATCATCTTGTAACTAAAAAGTTACTAAAAATAGCAAGTGTTGCAAATACTCATATTTTAACCATTTTGACACTACCAAATCATGTAATACATTACCAATAACATCAATAATCATCAAAAGCTCATCTAACAATCTTAGATCATACATGCATGCAGGTTTTTCACCTATTCATGACCAAATCTAGCATTTTACACATACACATTACCTTGGATCATCGAGATATGTAACCAAATCATCGTAGATCATCAATATACATCAAAAATCAATAAAACCATATTCATATATCAAGAAATTCGTTCATGCAAAGCTAGAGAGCTTGCATGTGGGTTCTAGTGCTTGCATGTGTGTTTGTGTGTGTTTTTAGGCTACAAGGATCATAGGACTACCTTCCAAAGCTCTAAGAACACTAAGATGATGGCTCAATCAGCTCCTAAAACCTCCTGGATTGCTGGGTTCGACAGGATCAATAGGAAGGTGGTGGTGTTCAAGCTACAACACTCTTCTTCTTCTTCAAGTTCTTAGTAGTTCTCAAGCTTCAAAGTTTCAATGGAGGTCTCCAATGGCTTCCAAAGGGTTAAATCAGGAGATTGTAGGTGTTTTGGGGCAGAAAAATTCAAGAGGTGGCTTGTACAGCCGGATAAAATGAGTGTGTAGGTGCAATGATGTGTTTTGGGAGTTTAAAAAGGTGTTTTGCGATTTTGGACTCCCAGGCGTACCGCCTGGCGGGCGTGTGTGGCTCCGGGCGTAGCGCGCGGAGCAACCGGATTAGGGGCGCTCTCCCTTTCTCGCGTGTACTACCTGTGATGGAGCACTGGGCCTAGGCGTACCGCCTGACCCATCAAATGAGCCCAGTTGGACTAATTTCATGTTTTGGGCTCGTTTTTGCTCGTTCTTCGACTGTAACGCGTCGTTTGTGCATCGTTTGGACTCTAGTTGTCAATTACTAACCATAATTGACTCGCGAAGTGTCTTTGTGACCAAATGTTGTGACGTTCACCAATGTTCGTGATTTCTGACACGTGTGTGCGGTTTTCGATAATCCCTTGGATTATCCTGTTGTGTGTCAGTGTTCGTACTGTAATGCCACGTGTCACACTAAACTAAACTAATTTTAGTGCCACGTGTACAAATATCAATTAAATAAACATTTAATATAATAAGATGCTGACCTGGATTTTACGAGGTGTCACAAACTTGTTTTAACTTCTTAGGGAATTATTGTTATATAAAGTTGTTATTCTTTAGAAATTACTTTTATGACGTGAATTTCTGAGTGTTAGAAAATTTCACTTCCCTAATTGAACCACTTTACTTGACCGTCCAAATAAAATCTTTTTGTATTTTTCTTAAACTTTGAAAATGTAAAATCTTTTTGTTGTTTTCTTAAAATTCACTCCCTCTATACTTGTAGATCATCTTAGACTGACTCAAAAATCAAAAATTCTTTTTGTTGTTTTTGTAAATATTGACTCAAAGACAAAATGTTTTTGTTGTTTTTGTAAATATTCTCCCCTTAAATTTGTGTTCTAAAAATTAAAGTAAAACAAAACACAAATTTTACGGTATTTACAAAGATGTATTACTCAAAACTTATTAGTTTGAGATAGGCAAGCAGATGGTGAAATCGAGCTGTGTCGAATGGTTTTGTGAAAAGATCTACCAGATTGTCATCTGCGTGGACCTTTTCAAGATGAATTAGTTTCCGTTCGAAACAGTCGCAGATAAAGTGAATCCGGATGTCAATGTGTTTAGTTTTGGAGTGTTGTACCAGATTCTTGAAAATCTGTAGGGCAGCTTCATTATCACAATAAATAGGAGAGTCAAGAAAGTTCAAACCGTAATCGAGGAGTTGCTGTTGCATCCATATAACCTGAGAACAGCAACTGGAAGCAGCAACATACTCAGCTTCTGCAGTGGAGGTAGACACGGTTGTCTGTTTCTTGCATTGCCACGAGACAAGGCGATCTTCCAAGTATTGACATCCTCTAGTGGTTGATTTCCTGTCTAAGTTGTAACCATCAAAATCACTGTCAGAGTAAGCAAATAAATGAAACTCAGAGTTCTTAGGATACCATAAACCAAGACGAGGTTTCTCGATGAGGTAGCGAAAGATCCTCTTGACAGTGATCAGGTGAGAGGCCTTCGGATTTGCTTGATATCTGGCACACTGACATACAGAAAACATGATGTCTGGTCGGCTAGCAGTCAGGTACATCATCAAGCCAATCATCGAGCGGTAAAGGTGCTGATCAACATCTTCACCCTCAGAATCCGAAGTTAAGACGGGACGAGCAACCATAGGAGTGGATGCGGGCTTTGATTCCAACATGTTGAATTTGGTGAGAATGTCGGGAACGTACTTGCCCTGATGAATCAGCACACCTTTAGGATCCTGCTTTACCTGGAGACCCAAGAAGAAGGTCATTTCCCCCATCGTACTGATCTCAAACTTCTTCTTCATCTGTGACAACTAGTACCTAACCGGCCGGCAAATCCGTACGGTACGTGTACTTTAAACAGTAACTATGTGTAATTCTACGTGCATAAATATTTCTTGTATTAACAGTATTCTAAATACAAGAAACAGTTGTACGTATTTTCGTGAAAACTTAAATACTGTAAGTACAACATACATTCGAAACATAAGTTGCGTGTATTTAAGTGAAAACCTAAGTACAGTTAACGCAACAGATCATGAGAAACAACGGTGTTCAAACAATTAACAGAAACAAATCGGTTGTGATCTGATATCCATAGATGACAGGAATCAGATGGCCGAAAAATCATTGTGAAAAAAAGGTGATAACAGGATGTTTAGTTGAGTCCGACAGTGAGGAAACACAATTCAAACATAATCCACAGTGTTGTTTCAAAATGACGGACTGACAGTGTGTTTGCGTGGGTGACGATTCACACAAACATATCTGTGAGTTTAACGCTCTGAAATGAAGACTGGAAAGTAGAAAACAAAAGTCGGAAAGCAAAACCATCATCGTGTTCAATGATGATTCGAACGAATACGCGCGATGGTGACGCGATCCGACGAAACGAAAACGAAAACACGACATGAACGAATTTAAATTAATAAAATAAAATATTTAACATTTTACAATTTTGAAACTCATCAAATAAATAAAATAATATTTCTTTTATTATTACAAAATTAATTACGCGTAAAATTCCGGATACGCGACAAAAACGCGAATCGAGCAACCAAAACGAACCCGAACACCACACGTGGTATAATCACCCTAGAATGAGAGTTTTCTCTCATTTTCATCACTTACACTCTCTCTCTAACCCATTTTTCCGGCCACCACCATTCACCACCACTTTCCACCTTCAAAACCCCATAACTTCTTCATTTCTCAACGGATTTGGGTGATTCTTGAACCCACGCGTAGCTCTTGATCTCCTCTACATGAAAGTACAACAGATCTGAAGATTTGTCCACTGAATCTCGAGGTATTTGAGCTTGAATAATCGGAAAAATAGGGTTTTCATCTTGAGTTTGTAATATCACTCTAGCCGGTTCTAAAACCCACTTTCATGACCACCATACTTTCGAGAATCACATCTGGCATGACACTACTGTGTAGACTACTTTCTAACCACCCCAATCGATGAAAATGGTGATGATAGAGGCGTGACGGGTTCAGGATAGGAGTTGGGCATGCATGGTACGAACCTGCATATTCACTGCCGAACCTTGTGATTACAACGAACCTTGATGTGTGTGTGTGTGCAAACACGAACCACCAGCAGACGAACCTTGCACCTAGCGAACCCTCTACAACCGAACGAACCTTCGAATCTCACGAACCCTCTTCACAACCAACGAACTAGTTAGCTTAGCCGAACCCACTTTTTCAACCAACCTCCTTCATCCACGAATCTCTCAGCATACAGACAAACCCACTACCGAACCCTAGCTTGAACGAAGCTTAGTGACCTACGAACCCTCCTTCGGTTCGTTGGGGACAAGAGCCGAATCTTCTTCACATACAGGTCTCATTTCACCGAACCTGCTACCCCACGAACCATCCCTACGTGAACATGCCCTGCCGAACCTTTCTGGGGCGCGAACCCTCAGGACCAACCGAACCACTGGAACGAACCTTTGTGATGTCATCAAACCTTACACACAGATCTGGCCGAACCTATGTGATACTCACGAACCATATGAAGGTTCGCTGGAACCATTTGGCTTCTTTGTTTCCTGAACGACAATGCAGATTTTGGATGGGCCAACATCAACAGAACAGGCCCAACAGCCTATTTACCTATGGCCCAACATACTATTTCAATCCATCACACCTTAATGGGTCCATGTGACTTCTTTGTTCGGCCCAAGAACTAGCCACGACCCATGTACATTCTACGACCCATGACACTCAACAGGCCCAGTTGCACCTGAATTCGGCCCATGTGGTGACTTAAGCCCACGACACTTGGACTAGTCGAATAAAACCCATTTGGCCCATGATACTTTGTTTCGGCCCATAGACATTCGGCCCACAACCTTAAACGAATCAAGTAAGCAATCGGCCCATCCATTTGGCCCAATAGTAGGCCCACAAGGCTTAGTTATAACGAAATACAAGAATCAAGTTATTAAAGATAGACTACAAGAAGTCACAGATTTATAACTTTAAGTTAAAAATCTAAGTTGTTTACTTAGAAACTTTGTCACAAAAGCAAATTAAATGAAGTGTAAAATCCATAACAAATTGAGTAACTTAAACCTAGTGGGATAAAGGTTGCTAAGTCTTTAATAACCAAGTAGGGCCGAATGCCGAACAATGACCGGGACACACGAATGATCAATAAATTTTAAGGCTAACACATACACGCGCACAAATCTATACAATTTTTACATATAAGATTACAATCACATGAAATCAATACAGGATCGTGAAAGCAAACTCAAGTACAAACAAGAGCGCGTGCATTCTTCTTTTAAGCTAAGTCAACCCGACAACAACAAGGTGAGTTCATATGCCCCTTTTACTTTAATCTTAACTGATTTTAAACTCTCGGGGCTGAGAAACATGCTTACTTTTATTTAATTAAAAGTTTTGCTTAACATATTGTTATTACATTGATTTTAGATAATACTTAATTGTATATTATCGCTTATCATTGTATGCATGCTTGTATGATCATGATAGTACAGGGATAATCAGATGAACAAAATGATATATTTTATTAGTTCATCAACGCATTAGAATAACATAGTTGTAAGATCTTATCTTATAACACTTAGTTATTCTTACATAAATAAACAATGGAACAATCACAGGAAAACATATGAATGATATAAAGATACTATGTATCTTTGTAATACCATTCGATACAAGAGTTAAGTAAGTGTATTAGGACAAGTCCTTTAAACACTAAGCTTTACAACTCAACACACATTACAAGAGAACATGGAACAAAGAATGATACTCATGATAATGTAACTTCATGATAACAACATCATTCACTCAAATAATTGACATAATGTAATAAGACAAGTTCTTATTTAATCTTGTTAATAATATGGGAACATATGACATTCCATGGATGAACACAATTACAATTAGTTGCAATTGACCTGTTGTATTATATCACTTCATTCATGTGCCACTAGTTCAAGTTGATCATTTAAGCCCCTATAATTCGCTGACCAGTTAGTTTGACGTGACTAAACCGACGATAGCATAGTGCTACCATAGGTTTGATAAACCTCTAGCTTGTAGGGCTAGTATGTTGATCGTATTGATTCATTGGCCGGTAACGTATGACCGGTGACAGGGCGACTTCAAGTCAAGTTCTGGAAAGCGACACATGGTGATATTAATCTGCAGTGATAAGTAATTAATCCATCGTTTCTTGTTGTCTACAGTACATGAACAGTAAAACAGGTATGAATCATACACATTTCAGTAATTTTCATATTCATATCATTTATCATTATCATGGTGAGTTGTCATAGAACAGTTTCAGACACATTTAACAGAAAACACAGTTCAGAACAACGGTTCTTGAGTCGGATAATTATCTGGCAATACAGAACCATCATGTGATTATTTGCTTAGGAATTATTATGTATAAACGTATGTGAGGCTTTAAAGAACAAAACACACGAATATTGTTACGTGAATGCTAAATTGACGGGTTATTCATATAGGTGACGATCTGTATGAATATATCTGTAAGTTTAACGTTCTGAATGATATTCTAAAATTAGAAAACAAGATTGAAAAGTATAGTTATCGTCGTGTTCGTACGGGTGACGATTCGAACGAATACGTGCGACAACTGTACATTTCGATTTAAACAGTTAATTTTGTTTTAAATTTTTTTATATAAAAATGTGAAGATATTAGTTAATTTATTAGGAATCACAACTTTGAATAATTAATTTATTTCTAATTTTAAAATCATATCGTTATGTCGCGAAAACTACGCGAAACCGGCACGTTACGCGAAACCGAACGAGACCGAGCAACCGGATATCTTCCTAAACAATTAATGAACCATTAAGGCTCCAACCACCACCACCAAGACCCACAAACCTTCTCATTTTCGTCCAACACCTCCATCTCTCTAAAAAGGGTGTTCTCCTCCTTCTCTCTAAGAATTTGTAAAGATTTCTTGGTGGATTCAAGCAAGTTAGGTGCCAAAACGTTCCTTTCAACACATAGATCACGGAAGTACAACTTATTCGTGCTTCCATCCACGAAATCTAAGGTAAACAACCCTTGTAAACTCGGTTTTTAGAGGGTTTTCACGAATTTATATGATTTTATGATTATGATCGATGTCAAGCACTTAGAACACTTAGATAGAAGTAAATGTTCGATTAGGTATTTCTGGAGATGGGTTTGTAACAGGTCGAAGTCGTGAACAAGAAGGAGATGATGCAGGTTCGTGGACCATTAAGATAACCGAACCCTGTTGGATCGCGAAACTGGGAGCCGAACCTTGTAGGCACCTCACGAACCCAAGGGTTTGTTAAACGAACCCTGTGGTGGCGAACCCTGTTGGTCTGACAATTCGCAACAAACCCTGCTAGGCTGACCAACGAATCTGCATGGAGCTGCAACGAACCCTGTAGCTCCTGTGTGCCGAACCTGTGGACCTCAACCTACCAACCGAACCTTAGTTGGGCCGAACCCTTGACTGCAACGAACCCTCATCATGCTGATTAGCCTAAAAGTCACGAACCCTTAGAACCGAACTTTGCATGGCCGAACCCTGGCCATGCAACCCACGAACTCAAGATGAACGAACCCAACGAGCTGGGCGAACCATGAGGAACCGAACCTTATGGGTTCGTCTAGTTCCATTAGAGCCGAACCATAGTTAAACATAGCATAGGTTCGCTGCCTAGAACCATCTATCGAACTTACGGGTTGTTTAATGTGGTTATTATGGACCTAGGATCAATGAAATTAATGTTGTGAACTAAGAAATGGATTGTGGATCATTAAATTAACAATTTCATGAGGAGTTAATCATATAAGTTGCATGCATGTGTGGGCATGGGATAGAAGTGCATGGAAAAATCACATGAATGCATGCATGAATTAAGGGTTGTCATTACATCATTTTAACTTAAGACAAGAAGTAGGATTATTAGGTGTTATGAGTTGTTATGATTTTGTGTAACTTATAATAAGGACGTAGGGTTATTAAGAGATATGGGTTTTCATGAAACACAATAACGTATCAATACAAGTGTTAACATCTATTGAACTAGATTGACACATGTGAAGGATCTTTTCAAGAACTCATGTGGATTACAAACAAAGTTGGACGACCAATTGGGAATCAAAGATTTTTCAATTGGGCTTAAATGGGCCCAAAGAGGCTTGATTAAGCCCATCATGTAGTAAATGATTTAGTAAACTCAAGTAATGAAATTTTGATAAAATCTCATTTATTTATAACTTATTAGATTTCATTAAATGATCTTGACCTAATATGGATTTAATTGGAAGTTAAATTGTAATGCTTTGGTTTAAATACTTACTTGAATTGATTGAATTGGGATTTTGTTATAAAATAGACGATTTAATTGTCTGGAATTGTTTTAAAAACAAAGGAAACTCTGCCGAAATTTTCTAAAATTTAAAGGGTAATTAAGATAGAGTAGGTCTTAATCATGGGAATTGGGATCATAAGAAGGGTAATTAAGATAGAGTAGGTCTTAGATACACTTAGTACTAAGACACTTAGTTGCACACACAACAAGACTCAAGGTCTTAGGCACAACGACTACTACGCGTACTTATTATATTCGAATTCTTATAAAATAACTCAGGAACCGAAGAAACTTAGCTTACATACAGGAGCGCGCATTTTGTGTTAGATCAAATTACATAGCAGCACAGGTGAGTTCATTGCCCCTTTTCTAACATTTTGTTTTAAAACGCGGGGCTGAGAAGCATGCGTAAACTGTTATTTAAATTGTTTACTTAAATGCTTTTAAATTATATGTTTTACATATATAAATGTTATCCTAGATCATGTCTAGGAAGATTTTATGCAGGTTATTAACTGATTTACTTATATATTAAGTGAATAATCAAGTTAAACTAAACTTTTCAATAAGTCAAAACATTTCAAACAAATCAAACTAGGCATTTGGACAAAACAAGTGGGTGAATTCAAGGGATCAAAACAAACATTTTGACAAATCAAGTGGGGGAATTCAAAGAATCAAATCAAACATTTTGACAAAACAAGTGTGGGACATCAAGACATCAATAAAACAATCTTTGCAAAGACAACATTCAATGTTCTACAAACCAAGTGTTTGTTGAACAATGAATCAAGTGTACAACCGATCAATGAATCTTGTATTCTATGATCAACACATCAAGTACATCTTGCGACAGAATCAGACGATCATTAAATCATTTTTAAGGGAAAGTCTGGGAAATATCAGAGATAGCATACGCCAAAAACATTGACGAAACATAAAATCCTGCATTTCAAGAAGTCCTAGCTAGACCGTTTGACTTGTAGGTCGTATGTTTGAGGATATTTACAGTTTCCCTAACTACTAAGTACCTAGATTGACAGACTAGTCTACTCGAGTATGACCATAGGCCCCAATCATAAGGACTTAGATTTTATTAAATGTTTATTTACTTGTTTAATTAAGCATTTATAACTGTTTATACAATTGCGCGGTTGATCATATTTTGTGATGAACTTGTGAAATCAACATGGATTTCAAATGATTGTAATGACAGGAACAACAAACAGAAGAACTTATAGAATTGTGTTAAGGGTAAAAATGCTTAATTGTCATTAACAGCAGTGTCATATGCATATCAGTATGTGGTGGGATGTTGGCTAGGGCTTGTCCCTTACATATGCCCTATATATAAGCATACCGATGTGGATATTACATGTGGTGTTAATGAGGTTAGGGTCTTTACCAAAGGAGGTTTTCAAATCATTTTCAAATCATGTTCAGATCATTTTCAAATCATTTTCAAATACTAAACTATATGAACTCACCAACCATGTGTTGACCTTTATTTTTGCATGACTTCTCAGGTGACGAACAGGTCAATTAGGAAGTCATTTCTTTTGGACTAGGACTTCAGATAGAAGACTAGTATTTTGGACCTGCATACTTTTGAAGACATCATTATACAATTTATTTTGTATATCTTGTGTAAATACAAGATAGTCATTTTATGATGTTTACAATAGATTTACACTGTTAAATTATAAACGATACTGATGTAATTTAACTTTGTAATTCTATTTTATTTAGCATTTCTCATTTATATCATGTGCAATGTAAACAATCTGATCACTTTTGATTATCACCCCCGATATCGCGCCCCGGGAACCTTCCGCCCGACGGGGACTTCGATCCTACCCCGCCGGCTCGGGGTGTGACAGATTGGTATCAGAGCCATGGTTATAGAGAAATATAGGTCACTTATTTAAATGGTTTGGCCTAGACTATAACCTAGGGACCCTGCATGTAGAGAAAGTAGGACTTAAGACTTATTTGCATATTGTCTTCTGTATTCGACCATTGCACTAACCGATGACTTTATTGGTTATGATCAGAATGCCTCCACGAAGACAACCTCCTTTGATACAGCTACCACCACAAGACTTGGCTCCACACTCCTCCACACCGTCTCCGAATGACTCTCCACCACCACCTCCTCCACCTCCTCCTCCCCCTCCTCCATTGATTACTCAAGCATCTGGTTCGGGCACAGTACCGACCATGGATCCTGCTACTATCGCTCTGGTGACGTTACTGAGTAGCCAGATGACGAATCAGATGAAAGAAGCTATACCGGAGATGTTCCTTCGTCTTCGTAATGAGATCCTCAATACTGGCAACACATCAGGGGAAGCCAGTGGAAACACTGGAGATTCATCTCACTACTCCTACAAGTCCTTCGTAGGATGTAAGCCACCCAGTTTCAGTGGGTCTGAAGGCGCCGTTGGATTAATCCAATGGATTGAGAAGATTGAGGCAACATTGAATCTTTGCAGCTGCCCCGAACACCACAAGGTCCGTTACTCAGCGGGAACATTCAACAAACGGGCTCTGACCTGGTGGAACGGTCAGATCAATGCCCGAGGAAGAGAAGAAGCCATGGCCATGCCATGGGAAGACTTCAAGACACTGCTGCGAACAGAATTCTGTCCCAAGAATGAACTGCAGAAGTTGGAGGTTGAACTATCCAACCATGTGATGAAGGGGGCTGATCACATGGGGTACTCTACTCGTTACCACGAGTTAGTTGCTTTGGTACCAGATATGGTACCAACTCTGGAGAAAAGGATAGACAGATATGTGGGTGGACTTCCCGCCTGCATTCAGGGTATGGTTGTTTCAGCCAACCCTACTACTGTTGACTCTGCAGTGAGACTGTCTGGGAAACTTACTGACCTCATGGTAGCCTCTGGAGTCCTAAAGAAAGAGGCTGAACCCAACAAGAACAAAGCTGAATTTTCAAAGAAACCCCACCACCATCAAAAGAAGAAACAGAAGACCATCAAGAACTACACGGTGGCCACACCTCTCCAACAAGTAACAGGCGCACCACAAAACCCCAACCGCAAGCCTTACACTGGCACGTTTCCTCTATGTGCCAAGTGTCAGTATCATCACCCTGCTGACGCTCTGTGTAAACATTGCACGGGATGTGGAAGAAAGGGCCATTGGGTCCAATACTGTAGGATGACACCTAACCAAGCAGTCAACAATGCTGCTTTGGCTCTACCTCCACCAGCAAATCAGAACAATGGTGGATGCTATAATTGTGGCGAACAAGGCCACTTTGCGAAGAACTGTCCAAAGAAGGCTCAACCAGCAGTACAAGCACCCCGTGGACGAGCCTTTGCCATCGGAGCACCAGCTGCACGCCAGGACCCAAATGTGGTCACTGGTACGTTTCTCTTACATGACTTTTATGCATCTGACTTATTTGATACTGGTGCGGATCAGAGTTTTATCTCTACCGACTTTGCATGCCAACTAGATTCCATAGAGGAACAGTTAGACTCCCCTTACATTATAGAAGTAGCT
The DNA here is from genome assembly GCA_009363875.1 of Mikania micrantha. NCBI lineage: Eukaryota > Viridiplantae > Streptophyta > Magnoliopsida > Asterales > Asteraceae > Mikania > Mikania micrantha. The sequence continues at coordinate 10,590 of SZYD01000964.1, read as the reverse complement.
AACGGGAAACAGATCACAGTTAGTACAGTTTATAGGAACTGCCCATTGACACTAAATGATTTTACATTTACCATCGATTTGATACCGATGGAGCTGGGTAGTTTTGACATCATTGTTGGAATGGATTGGCTCTCATCTAACCGAGTGGAAGTCATCTGTTCTGAGAAGCTGCTTCGAATTCCATTGCCGAGTGATCGTGTATTGGAAGTAAAAGGGGATCAAGCAAAGCGAAGTGTCAAAACCATTTCTTGCATAAAGGCGCGTAAGTGTCTACAAAAGCGGTGCATAGCATTCCTGGCTCATGTGGTGGAAAAAGAGAAAGACAAGAAGAAGATTCAAGGTGTACCAGTAGTGAAAGAATATCCTGAAGTATTCCCCGAAGACCTACCTGGTTTGCCACCTGCGCGACCGGTGGAATTTCGTATTGACTTAATTCCTGGAGCCACTCCTGTTGCTAAATCTCCCTACAGGTTAGCACCTTCAGAGATGCAGGAATTGTCTAATCAATTACAGGAGTTACTTGACAAGGGTTTCATCAGACCGAGCTACTCACCTTGGGGAGCTCCGGTCTTGTTCGTGAAAAAGAAAGACGGGTCGTTCAGAATGTGCATAGATTACCGTGAACTGAACAAACTAACCATCAAGAATCGGTATCCATTACCGAGGATTGATGATTTGTTTGACCAATTGCAAGGAGCTCAATACTTCTCCAAAATTGACTTGCGGTCCGGATATCATCAGTTGAGAGTTCAAGATGAAGACATACCGAAAACGGCCTTCCGAACAAGGTATGGGCATTATGAATTTATGGTGATGCCCTTCGGATTGACAAATGCACCAGCAGTTTTCATGGATCTCATGAACCGAGTGTGCAAGCCGTACTTGGATCAGTTTGTCATTGTCTTTATCGATGACATACTGATTTATTCCATGACCAAAACAGAACATGAGCAACACCTTAGAAAGATCTTGGAGCTGTTGAAAGAAGAGAAACTCTATGCCAAATTCTCCAAATGTGAGTTTTGGCTAAGAGAAGTTCAATTTCTGGGTCATGTGGTCAACAGCAAGGGAATTCATGTAGACCCTGCCAAGATTGAAGCGATAAAGAATTGGGACACTCCAAAGACACCGACGGAGATACGGTCTTTTCTGGGATTGGCGGGTTATTATAGAAGGTTTATCTCAAACTTTTCTAAAATAGCTTTGCCTCTCACTAAGCTAACTCAGAAAAGTGAACCGTTTGTCTGGGAGCAGAAACAAGAAGATGCTTTTCAGACCTTGAAACAGAAACTATGTGATGCTCCAATTCTATCTCTCCCAGAGGGCTGTGATGACTTTGTTGTGTACTGCGATGCTTCCCATCAGGGACTCGGCTGTGTGTTAATGCAACGGGACAAAGTCATAGCCTATGCATCAAGACAGTTAAAGATTCATGAGAAGAATTACACTACTCATGATCTTGAACTGGGAGCAGTAATCTTCGCCTTGAAGATTTGGAGACATTACTTATATGGCACCAAGTGTACCATATTCACTGATCACAAAAGTCTGCAGCATATCTTTGATCAGAAGGAGCTCAACATGCGACAGCGCCGTTGGGTTGAACTTCTGAATGATTATGATTGTGTGATCAAATACCATCCGGGAAAGGCGAACGTTGTAGCTGATGCTTGAGCCGGAAGGAACGGGTCAAACCCCTACGTGTTAGAGCAATGGGGATAACCGTGCAGACCAGTTTAAGTGACAAGATTTTTCAAGCACAGCAAGAATCACTTGACCGAGATAATCTGAAGAGGGAACTTGATTGCGGAGCAGAGAAACAGTTTGACACAAAGTCCGATGGAATGATCTACTACAAGGAACGTATATGGATCCCTGCGGTAGATGAATTGAGGAAACTTATCTTCGATGAAGCACACAAGACTAAATACTCTGTTCATCCAGGTGCTGATAAGATGTACCAAGACTTGCGTGGATTTTATTGGTGGCCTGGAATGAAGAGGGACATAACCGAATACGTCGGCCAATGTCTAACGTGTGCGAAGGTAAAGGCGGAACACCAAAGACCGTCCGGTCTATTGGAACAGCCTGAGATTCCGCTCTGGAAGTGGGAACAAATAGCTATGGATTTCATTACCAAGCTACCCCGCACTTCCAGCGGTCATGATACAATTTGGGTGATCATTGATCGTCTAACCAAATCTGCTCATTTCTTGCCCATGCGTGAGAACTTCACTATGGATAAACTGGCAAGATTATACATCAACGAGATAGTGGTACGCCACGGTGTGCCATTGTCTATTATTTCTGATCGAGATAGCAGATTTACATCCAGGTTCTGGCAATCATTACAGAAATCTCTAGGGACACAGTTGAACCTGAGTACAGCTTACCACCCACAAACGGATGGCCAAAGCGAACGTACTATTCAAACCCTAGAGGACATGTTGAGAACCTGTGTTTTAGACTTCGGTGGGAATTGGGATTCCCATTTGCCACTGATTGAGTTCTCCTACAATAACAGTTACCACAGCAGTATCGGATGTGCACCATTCGAGGCTCTTTATGGCCGGAAATGTCGATCACCGATTTGTTGGACTGAAATTGGAGACAACCGAATAACGGGGCCAGAACTAATACAAGAAACCACTGACAAGATAGCTCAGATTCAAAGAAGACTACAAGCAACAAGGAGCAGACAAAAGAGCTACGCCGACAAACGGTGCAAGCCGTTGGAATTCCAAGTGGGGGATCGTGTAATGTTGAAAGTATCCCCGTGGAAAGGTGTGGTACGCTTTGGAAAGAAAGGCAAATTAGCACCACGATACGTGGGACCGTTCGAGATCATCGAACGTATAGGTCCTGTAGCCTATCGACTGAGGTTACCAGATGAACTCAGTGGTGTGCATGATGTGTTTCACGTCTCAAACTTAAAGAAATGCCTTGTTGACGAGTCTCTCGTCATTCCAATCGAAGAGATTCAAGTCGATGAACAGTTACATTTCATTGAAGAACCTTTAGAGATTATGGATCGCAAGGTTAAACAACTGAGGCGAAGCCGTATTCCTATTGTAAAGGTTCGATGGAATTCAAGACGCGGGCCCGAGTTCACTTGGGAACGTGAAGATCACATGAAGTTAAAGTATCCCCAACTGTTTGAAGAGGAAGCTGTACCTGATAACAACTCTTAAATTTCGGGACGAAATTTCTCTAACAAGGGGAGACTGTAACATCAGTGCCGGAACCGTTACCGGAACAGTGATCTCTACAGTACATGAACAGTAAAACAGGTATGAATCATACACATTTCAGTAATTTTCATATTCATATCATTTATCATTATCATGGTGAGTTGTCATAGAACAGTTTCAGACACATTTAACAGAAAACACAGTTCAGAACAACGGTTCTTGAGTCGGATAATTATCTGGCAATACAGAACCATCATGTGATTATTTGCTTAGGAATTATTATGTATAAACGTATGTGAGGCTTTAAAGAACAAAACACACGAATATTGTTACGTGAATGCTAAATTGACGGGTTATTCATATAGGTGACGATCTGTATGAATATATCTGTAAGTTTAACGTTCTGAATGATATTCTAAAATTAGAAAACAAGATTGAAAAGTATAGTTATCGTCGTGTTCGTACGGGTGACGATTCGAACGAATACGTGCGACAACTGTACATTTCGATTTAAACAGTTAATTTTGTTTTAAATTTTTTATATAAAAATGTGAAGATATTAGTTAATTTATTAGGAATCACAACTTTGAATAATTAATTTATTTCTAATTTTAAAATCATATCGTTATGTCGCGAAAACTACGCGAAACCGGCACGTTACGCGAAACCGAACGAGACCGAGCAACCGGATATCTTCCTAAACAATTAATGAACCATTAAGGCTCCAACCACCACCACCAAGACCCACAAACCTTCTCATTTTCGTCCAACACCTCCATCTCTCTAAAAAGGGTGTTCTCCTCCTTCTCTCTAAGAATTTGTAAAGATTTCTTGGTGGATTCAAGCAAGTTAGGTGCCAAAACGTTCCTTTCAACACATAGATCACGGAAGTACAACTTATTCGTGCTTCCATCCACGAAATCTAAGGTAAACAACCCTTGTAAACTCGGTTTTTAGAGGGTTTTCACGAATTTATATGATTTTATGATTATGATCGATGTCAAGCACTTAGAACACTTAGATAGAAGTAAATGTTCGATTAGGTATTTCTGGAGATGGGTTTGTAACAGGTCGAAGTCGTGAACAAGAAGGAGATGATGCAGGTTCGTGGACCATTAAGATAACCGAACCCTGTTGGATCGCGAAACTGGGAGCCGAACCTTGTAGGCACCTCACGAACCCAAGGGTTTGTTAAACGAACCCTGTGGTGGCGAACCCTGTTGGTCTGACAATTCGCAACAAACCCTGCTAGGCTGACCAACGAATCTGCATGGAGCTGCAACGAACCCTGTAGCTCCTGTGTGCCGAACCTGTGGACCTCAACCTACCAACCGAACCTTAGTTGGGCCGAACCCTTGACTGCAACGAACCCTCATCATGCTGATTAGCCTAAAAGTCACGAACCCTTAGAACCGAACTTTGCATGGCCGAACCCTGGCCATGCAACCCACGAACTCAAGATGAACGAACCCAACGAGCTGGGCGAACCATGAGGAACCGAACCTTATGGGTTCGTCTAGTTCCATTAGAGCCGAACCATAGTTAAACATAGCATAGGTTCGCTGCCTAGAACCATCTATCGAACTTACGGGTTGTTTAATGTGGTTATTATGGACCTAGGATCAATGAAATTAATGTTGTGAACTAAGAAATGGATTGTGGATCATTAAATTAACAATTTCATGAGGAGTTAATCATATAAGTTGCATGCATGTGTGGGCATGGGATAGAAGTGCATGGAAAAATCACATGAATGCATGCATGAATTAAGGGTTGTCATTACATCATTTTAACTTAAGACAAGAAGTAGGATTATTAGGTGTTATGAGTTGTTATGATTTTGTGTAACTTATAATAAGGACGTAGGGTTATTAAGAGATATGGGTTTTCATGAAACACAATAACGTATCAATACAAGTGTTAACATCTATTGAACTAGATTGACACATGTGAAGGATCTTTTCAAGAACTCATGTGGATTACAAACAAAGTTGGACGACCAATTGGGAATCAAAGATTTTTCAATTGGGCTTAAATGGGCCCAAAGAGGCTTGATTAAGCCCATCATGTAGTAAATGATTTAGTAAACTCAAGTAATGAAATTTTGATAAAATCTCATTTATTTATAACTTATTAGATTTCATTAAATGATCTTGACCTAATATGGATTTAATTGGAAGTTAAATTGTAATGCTTTGGTTTAAATACTTACTTGAATTGATTGAATTGGGATTTTGTTATAAAATAGACGATTTAATTGTCTGGAATTGTTTTAAAAACAAAGGAAACTCTGCCGAAATTTTCTAAAATTTAAAGGTAATTAGATAGAGTAACTAATCATGGGAATTGGGATCATAAGAAGGGTAATTAAGATAGAGTAGGTCTTAGATACACTTAGTACTAAGACACTTAGTTGCACACACAACAAGACTCAAGGTCTTAGGCACAACGACTACTACGCGTACTTATTATATTCGAATTCTTATAAAATAACTCAGGAACCGAAGAAACTTAGCTTACATACAGGAGCGCGCATTTTGTGTTAGATCAAATTACATAGCAGCACAGGTGAGTTCATTGCCCCTTTTCTAACATTTTGTTTTAAAACGCGGGGCTGAGAAGCATGCGTAAACTGTTATTTAAATTGTTTACTTAAATGCTTTTAAATTATATGTTTTACATATATAAATGTTATCCTAGATCATGTCTAGGAAGATTTTATGCAGGTTATTAACTGATTTACTTATATATTAAGTGAATAATCAAGTTAAACTAAACTTTTCAATAAGTCAAAACATTTCAAACAAATCAAACTAGGCATTTGGACAAAACAAGTGGGTGAATTCAAGGGATCAAAACAAACATTTTGACAAATCAAGTGGGGGAATTCAAAGAATCAAATCAAACATTTTGACAAAACAAGTGTGGGACATCAAGACATCAATAAAACAATCTTTGCAAAGACAACATTCAATGTTCTACAAACCAAGTGTTTGTTGAACAATGAATCAAGTGTACAACCGATCAATGAATCTTGTATTCTATGATCAACACATCAAGTACATCTTGCGACAGAATCAGACGATCATTAAATCATTTTTAAGGGAAAGTCTGGGAAATATCAGAGATAGCATACGCCAAAAACATTGACGAAACATAAAATCCTGCATTTCAAGAAGTCCTAGCTAGACCGTTTGACTTGTAGGTCGTATGTTTGAGGATATTTACAGTTTCCCTAACTACTAAGTACCTAGATTGACAGACTAGTCTACTCGAGTATGACCATAGGCCCCAATCATAAGGACTTAGATTTTATTAAATGTTTATTTACTTGTTTAATTAAGCATTTATAACTGTTTATACAATTGCGCGGTTGATCATATTTTGTGATGAACTTGTGAAATCAACATGGATTTCAAATGATTGTAATGACAGGAACAACAAACAGAAGAACTTATAGAATTGTGTTAAGGGTAAAAATGCTTAATTGTCATTAACAGCAGTGTCATATGCATATCAGTATGTGGTGGGATGTTGGCTAGGGCTTGTCCCTTACATATGCCCTATATATAAGCATACCGATGTGGATATTACATGTGGTGTTAATGAGGTTAGGGTCTTTACCAAAGGAGGTTTTCAAATCATTTTCAAATCATGTTCAGATCATTTTCAAATCATTTTCAAATACTAAACTATATGAACTCACCAACCATGTGTTGACCTTTATTTTTGCATGACTTCTCAGGTGACGAACAGGTCAATTAGGAAGTCATTTCTTTTGGACTAGGACTTCAGATAGAAGACTAGTATTTTGGACCTGCATACTTTTGAAGACATCATTATACAATTTATTTTGTATATCTTGTGTAAATACAAGATAGTCATTTTATGATGTTTACAATAGATTTACACTGTTAAATTATAAACGATACTGATGTAATTTAACTTTGTAATTCTATTTTATTTAGCATTTCTCATTTATATCATGTGCAATGTAAACAATCTGATCACTTTTGATTATCACCCCCGATATCGCGCCCCGGGAACCTTCCGCCCGACGGGGACTTCGATCCTACCCCGCCGGCTCGGGGTGTGACATCAAGGTTTTCAACTAACATACTTATGAACTCACCAACCTAGTGTTGACTTTGTTTAAATGCATGTTTTTCTCAGGTGATGAACAGGTGTAGCTACGTATATGCATGGACTAAGCTAGTGGACTTTTAGAAGACCTAGCTTTATTTTGTGTTGCATGCTTTTGGTGACAAGAACAATGAATCATCTTTTGTATATCTTGTACAGATACAAGATATAGTTACATTGATTCTTTTTGGTAGATTTACTTGATTTAATTATGAATAATGATACATTGTAACTAAATCTTGTAATTCTATATCATGGATGTGTTAGCATTTCTCATTTACTTATCATGTGCTATGTAACAATCTGATCATCTGATTATCACTCAAGATATCGCGCCCCAGGAACCTTCCGCTCGACGGGAAAACTCGATCCGTTCCCGCCGGCCCGGGGTGTGACAGATTGGTATCAGAGCCATGGTTATAGAGAAATATAGGTCATATTACTTAAACGGTTTGGCCTAGACTATAACCTAGGGACCCTCATATAGAAATCATGTGACATAGGATTCTATTTGCATGTGTCTTCTGCATCTGATCACCGCACTAATTGATTTTCTTTCGGTTATGATCAGAATGCCGCCGAGAAGACCACCACCTGCTATACTGCCACCACCATAAGACTTGGCACCGCACCTACTGACTCTCCTACACCACCGCCTCCACCTCCTCCTCCACCACCACCAGTTCATCAGTTGGATCCGGCAACGATAGCACTGGCCACACTACTGACCTGTCAACTGAGGGAGGTGATCCCGGAGATGATGAACTTTGTAGTGGAAACAACCGCCATCACCATGACTACTCCTACAAAAACTTTGTAGGTTGCAAGCCACCGAGTTTCAGTGGCAGCGAAGGAGCCGTCGGATTGATCCAATGGATCGAAAAGATGGAAACAACACTGGAGATCAGCAACTGCCCGGAACAGTATAGGGTAAAGTATGTTGCGGGGTCGTTTCACAAATGGGCGTTAACTTGGTGGAACGATTAGGTTAATACCAGAGGCAGGGATGAGGCCCTGTCAATGCCATGGGATGACTTCATGACATTACTGTGGGTAGAGTTTTGCCCAAGGAATGAAATCAAAAAGGTTGAGACTGAATTACTCAATCTTGTCATGATTGGTGCTGGGAATCTGGCCTACACCACAAGATTTCATGAACTGGCAGCATTGGCACCGTATATAGTGCCAACATTGGAAAAGAGGATTGAACGGTATATCGGGGGATTACCGGCATGTATGCAAGGTTTTATCCTTGCTGCTCACCCCACAACCATGGAAATGGCTGTTACACTGTCATCAACAATGAAAGATGTGATGGTTGCTTCTGGAGCGATCAAGAAGGAGGCTGAATCAACCAAAGCTGGAACTTCAAGGAAGTCGGACAAGAGGCCGGCTAAGAAAACAAAAAGTGGTTAAAAACTTTGCGGCCACCACTCAAGTACTGATGCTCAATAAACCACCACCACTGCAAATCAGAAAGCCCTACACTGGCACTGCACCTTTGTGCAACACTTGCCAGTATCATCATGAACCAAACACTCAGTGCAAGCAATGCACAAATTGTGGAAAGTTTGGTCATTGGGCCAACCGCTGCAGGAGCACGGGAGCTCCAAACAGAAACAATAATGCAGCCACTACTACTGCTGCTGATCACAGGTCTTGCTACAACTGTGGCGAGCCTGGACACTTTTCTCGGGATTGTGCCAAGAGAAAACAACAAAGGGCTCAAGCACCTAGAGGACGAGCCTTTCAGATTGGAGCAGCTGCTGCTCGACAAGACCCGAAGGTGATCACGGGTACATTTCTCTTATCTGACTTCTATGCATCCATATTATTTGACACTGGTGCGGATCAGAGTTTTATCTCATCCGACTTTGCATGCCATCTTGATTATGATAAGGAATGTTAGACTCCCCTTACACTATTGAGATAGCAAACGACAAACAGATCACAGTAGACACAATATTTCGGAATTGCCCACTAACACTTACGAAAGCAATGTGTTGCATTCCTAACTAACGTGATCAAGAAAGACAAGAAGGCAATCAAGATTCAAGATGTACCAGTTGTGAGAGACTATGCGGACGTGTTTCCGGATGATTTACCGGGACTGCCACCCGAGAGATCAGTGCAGTTCCGAATTGATTTGATTCCGGGAGCGACTCCTGTAGCTAAGTCTCCTTATAGACTTACTCCATCAGAAATGCAGGAGTTGTCCAATCAATTACAAGAGCTATTCAACAAAGGATTCATCCGACCAGCTTTTCCCCATGGGGAGCTCCGGTTCTTTTTGTTAAAAAGAAGGATGGAACTTTCAGGATGTGTATTGATTACAGAGAACTCAACAAACTCACCATCAAGAATCGGTACCCGTTACCGAGGATTGATGATTTGTTTGATCAATTGCAGGGGGCACAGTACTTTTCAAAGATAGACCTGAGATCAGGTTATCATCAGCTCCGGATTCAAGAGGAAGACATACCAAAGACGGCCTTTCGTACTCGATATGGTCATTATGAGTTCATGGTGATGCCATTCGGATTGACGAACGCACTGGCTGTGTTCATGGATTTGATGAACCGGGTGTGCAAGCCGTATTTAGATTAGTTTGTTATCGTCTTCATTGATGATATATTGATTTATTCAAAGAACAAGAAGGAACATGAGCAACACCTCAAGACAGTCTTGGAACTCCTAAAGGAGGAACGACTCTATGCCAAATTCCAAGTGTGAATTTTGGTTGAGAGAAGTTCAGTTCTTGGGTCACGTGATTAACAGTAATGGTATTCACGTGGATCCTGCCAAGATTGAAGCGATCAAGAACTGGGATGTGCCTACAACACCGACAGAGATCAGATCATTCTTGGGATTGGCAGGTTATTACAGGAGATTCGTCTCGAATTTTTCTAATATAGCCTTGCCTCTCACCAAGCTCACACAGAAGACTGAACCTTTTGTGTGGACTCAGAAACAAGAAGAGGCATTCCAGCACAGACACTAAAACAAAGATTGTGCAATGCTCCAATCTTAACACTCCCAGAAGGCAATGATGACTTTGTGGTTTATTGTGATGCTTCCCATCAGGGACTCTGATGTGTATTGATGCAATGAGACAAAGTCATTTCTTATGCCTTACGACAGCTGAAGATACACGAGAAGAATTACACGACACATGACTTAGAACAGGGAGCTGTTGTCTTTGCTTTAAAGATTTGGAGACTACCTTATGGTACCAAGTGCACTATCTTCACAGATC
>SZYD01000963.1:0-62306 GCA_009363875.1 Mikania micrantha | reverse complement strand
ATGCAGACTTGCAATATTATTACCAGTCTGCGAGTGATCTTATTATCTTGAGACTTCAGGTGAGTTCGTACAATCCCTTTTCTTTTTAATTTTTTATAAACATTGGGGTAGCACTGTGAAACTCTTCAAAACTATATGATATGTGTCATTGGCATCTATACGATTTCGTGGGATTGTGTTGTGAACCGGAACTCTATCACGAAACCTAAAAGCCATCATTACTGAACTGTGTCTAGTGAACCTTGTGGGGCAGAACAGGGAACAATTATAGTACTATCGGCTGACAACCCATTTGCTAGGAGTTTGCAACTCCCCTAGCTGTGAATGTTTGTTACTTGTTTTACTATAACCTCTTAATGTTGTGATAGGAATTAAGACAATGAGGCATAAGAGATTACCGGTGGGTAATGTCTTCGAAGTATGTAGAATCACGTCCGAAAGGAACTAGAAACGGGTCCCATGGTGTTGTTGAACTGAATATTTTGAGAACTTGTATAACATATCATATTGTTGAACATGAACTGTATGAACTTACCAGCTTTATGCTGACATTTTTAAACTTAAAACTTTTGCAGGAAGACAGTGACCACCGGGTGAGGACGCACTTCATAAGTTTGTAATTAAATAAATTGTTTTGTAATAAACCAAGTTTGTAAACTGTACTGTTAATTATAATAACGATCCTTGTAATGAATTTCTTTTAAGTTAATCTGTGTGCTATGATATCGGATCAAGTAAGTCACACCTCATCTCTGAGACGTCACCACTATGCTTCCGCAAGCTTCTCAGTGACATCATCAACAGGTGATGAGAGGTGGGGGTGTGACAGGGTGGTATCAGAGCCACATGTTATAGAGAATTAGGTTGACTTAGAGACCTAGAATATAACCATAGGCTCGAATAGTGACACAGAGAGCACCGAACATAAGTAATGAACAAACTTGTTTTGAATTAAGCCAGGATAATCAGGTGGTACAAATTCCAGTTATGAGTGGTCAGCATAATTGAAATTTGCAACACGTGTGCGTTCTAGTTTGATTTAATTCAAGCAGAACATTAATAACTATAAGGACGAATAGTGGCTTTGAGATAGGAAAAGACATCATATCATGTTCATGAGGAATATTGTTATTCAATATTTATATTATGGTACTGATTGAACTTCTTGTGTTTACAGTGATGGCTAACCAAGGAGAAAGATACATATATCAGCGGTTTCCATACGTTATTTTGGATGATACACCTAGTTCCAGTTCTGGATCGGACTCGGATCCTTCTGAGGCTTCGTCTACAGCCTCTCAGGCGACACCTGCAGTACCACACATACCATCATCTCCTAGACCTGTTACTCCACCACCACCACCAACACAGTCAGTATCACAGGGACATCCTCAGCCTAGTGCTGAGAATCCAGCAGCTGATGGACGACATAGTACGTCCCCACAGAGAGTCCCTATATGGGACGGCTTGAGGAGGATGCGGGGTCAAGCCCGCAAAAGTACTGGACTTCCTCCTAGACATCCATTAGCACCAAGAGATGAGCCACAGGTGGTGCACGAGGTGGGGGAATCATCCCACCACGCTGAGCTTCGAGCCCAGCTACAGCAGGTCTCTCAGGATCTGCAGGGGATGAGACAGGAGATGCAGCAGTGGAACGCCACTCTTGATGATACCCGTAACATGGTATTGGAGATTCTTACCTCTCACCTGACCCTATTGGATCAGGTGAACACACTAGATACCGAGACCCGAGCATATCCGGTCACTGTAGAGGAGCGTCTCCGCAGGACTTGGAGGCAGAAGATTATTGCTGCGTTTTGGTAGCAGGTGGAGGTAGTGAGAGCAAGTATAGAGAGGGTGAGAGATTTGTATTTTGGTTTAGGGCGGTTAGCTTAGAGACCAGGATGGTAGTCCTGGCTGTGATCATGGCAGTTGTAGCCATGATATTTTCCTGCTTATCGTATTTTATACAATAAGTATGTTTAGGAGGTCATTTTGGGGACCCTCATTGTAAATATCATCACCAGCGTGCAGACAGTTAAGGATGGAAGGTTGGGGGATATTTTTGGTTGTCTAGATCCCTAATATGTAGTTGTAATGTCTTGTTTTTAGCAGTCTGTTCAAAACGATGGTAGTGTAATAAAATGGTTATTTTAGTATATCTGTATGTGTAATGAATTATGTGTGTGATGTGTGAACTATGTTTTCATAATAAACTTGTGTGAACTATAACCAGAACTGTCAAAACTTATATAATGAATGAATGATCCCGTAAAATACCTTGTGTGGTATACTCACGTAAAATACCTTGTGTGGTATACTCACGTAAAATACCTTGAGTGGTATACTCACGTAAAATACCTTGTGTGGTATACTCACGTAAAATACCTTGTGTGGTATACTCACGTAAAATACCTTGTGTGGTATACTCACGTAAAATACCTTGTGTGGTATACTCACGTAAAATACCTTGTGTGGTATACTCACGTAAAATACCTTGTGTGGTATACTAACGTAAAATACCTTGTGTGGTATTACATCTATGGTATGTATGACACCTATTAAAGTCCTGTATATTAATTTCTCAAAACTCATGTTATAATAGAGCGAAAAACCAGTAATTATATATTTACATCTATATTAGTGTCACAATGCTGTATGTTGTGTGATACTATAACATGTTTTTGAAATAACAGGACTGAGTATAACTACGAACATTGTGTGATCTTTGTGTACTGAGAACATGTCTGAACTATATCAATGTAGTTATACTATATCCTTTTATAATCACATTTCAACATAAAATTTCAGTGTAACTGAACATGATTGAACTAATGTGATTGAACAAGGGTTATATTTTTTATTTTTATTATTCTTGAACTGACCTGAGTTTGTCTGCATGTTAGCAGAACGATGGCTCCGAAACGAGGTCGACCAGCCAAGAAAGCTGGCAGGAATAATGTTAACCCTGAACCGGAACAAGTTCCACCTATGAACATAGAATCAAATCCGGATCCACGTGTTAATCCGGAAGTGAACATGGTTCCACCTGGAAATCTGGAGACAAATACTATTTCACAAGTGAACATAGAAGCGAACACTGTTCCACCTACAGGTGCAAGTGGATCTGAATCAAATGAAGCAACGATAACACGAATTGTACGAGAACATCTATCAGCTTGTGGGGTATTAACACAACACCAACCTCATATCACTGCGGGTTCTGGTGGGGATCATGATCATGTGGAACATAACGCTACTGGTGGGCACGTAGAAACTCATAATATCACCGGTGCAACAACTAAAACAACTGCTCCTGATCCACCACAGCAAGGATGTACTTACAAGTACTTTGCTTCCTGCAACCCTCCTACTTTCATGGGCAAAGAAGGAGTGGGTAGGCTTATAAGGTGGATTGAGGAGATGGAAACAAAACTTAAAATTAGCCAATGTTTGGCAAAGCATAAGGTGTCTTATGCTACTTGTTCTTTGAAAGAATCAGCTTTAACCTGGTGGAATACCCAGGTTAAAACTTTGGGCTCAGCTACAGTTGACCCTATGGGCTGGAACGAATTTAAAACTTTGATTAGATCAGAGTATTGCCCAATCACTGAAATCCAAAAACTCCAGGAGGAATTCTGGAATCATTCTATGGTCAGTGCTGATTGCTTAGCTTATACCGATCGTTTTCATGAACTTACTTGCTTACTTCCCGATATGTTTCCTACGGAAGCAGCGTTGATTGAGAAGTACATCAAGGGTTTGATTCCCCAGATTCAGGGAATGGTGACTGCAGCTGAACCTACAACTCTGAAACATGCAATTATTTTGACCACTAAGCTTACCGATGAGGCGGTAAGGAGTGGTATTTTGAACACAAAAACTCCGACGGCGGTGGGCTGTAGTGATGTTAGTACCTTTAGTGCTGTAAGAGGTACCAAACGAAAGTGGTTTGGCAAGACGAAAACCAAGGCTCCGGCTGAGACTAGCCAGAGCAAACCAATTATGAAAAACTATGGTGCGGTTGTTCCTGAAAGGAAGGCTTATACTTGGCAGGCGCCCAAATGTAATAAGTGTCCTTACCATCACACAGGACCATGTCCTGAATGTACAAACTGTAATCGAGTGGGACACTATACCAGATATTGTAGCTTTCTTGTTCGTCAACTAAACCAAGCACCACGACAAACCACTCAAACCAACCGGTCATGCTTCAAGTGTGGAAGTCCTAACCACTTCGTGAGAAACTGCCTGAACAACAACAACACCAATCCGGGGAATGAAGCTAGGGGGAGAGCTTTTCAGATTGTTGCAACCGAGGCAAGGCATGATGTGAAATTGTCACTGGTACGTTTCTTCTTAATAATCTATACGCATCAGTTCTGTTTGACATAGGAGCAGATAAGAGTTTTATCTCTCCTGAATTGCATCATTACTTTCATTGCCTATGATAGATCTAGAAACTCCTGATGTCATTGAAATTGCTAATGGCAAGTTAATCAAAACTAACAGTGTCATTCAAAGGTGTTCCTTGAATTTGAATGATCATCTTTACAATATCAATTTACTTCCTATTGAGCTTGGGAGCTTTGATGTTGTTGTCGATATGGACTGGCTTTCCGATAACCAAACGGAAGTTGTATGTCAAAACAAGATGATTCGTATTCTATTACCTGATGGTAATACACCGATAGTTCAAGGAGAACGAGCCGGTAGGAAACTTGGTATCATTTCTTGTATGCAAACTCAGAAACGTTTACGTAAAGGTTGTCAGTCCTTTCTAGCACATGTGATCAAGAACTGTTCTGTACAAAAATGTATCGAAGATATTCCAGTAGTCAAGGATTTTCCTGAAGTTTTTCCTGATGATATATCAGGATTACCCCCAGTGAGACAAGTTGAATTTCGCATTAACTTGATTCCAGGTGCAACACCTGTAGCTAAAGATCCTTATCGTTTAGCACCCTCAGAGATGCAAGAGCTTTCAGGTCAACTGCAAGAACTGTTAGACAAAGGTTTTATCAGACCTAGTTTCTCACCCTGGGGAGCACCTATTCTTTTTGTGAAAAAGAAGGTTGGTTCATTCAGGATGTGCATTGACTACAGAGAACTCAATAAGCTGACAATCAAAAATCGTTATCCTTTATCCCGAATCGATGATCTGTTTGATCAGTTACAAGGTGCTACTTACTTTTCCAAAATCGATTTAAGATCTGGATATCATCAGTTACGAATTCATGAGGATGACGTTCCTAAAACTGCTTTTAGAACTCGATATGAACATTATTAATTTCTAGTAATGCCGTTTAGATTTACCAATGCACCTGCATTTTTTATGGATCTGATGAATCGAGTATGTAGACCTTATCTGGATAAATTTGTGATTGTGTTTATTGATGATATTCTCATTTATTCTCGGAACCAACAAGAACATGCTCAACATTTGAAATTGATTTTAGAACTTTTGGCACAGGAGAAATTATATGCCAAATTCTCAAAGTGTGAGTTTTGGTTACGGGAAGTTCAATTTCTTGGGCACGTAGTGAATGAGAACGGTATTCAAGTGGATCCCAGTAAGATCGAAGCTGTGAAACAATGGGAAACACCATGAACCCCAACTGAAATACGTCAATTCTTAGGGTTGGCAGGTTATTATCGTCGATTCATCAAGAAGTTTTCAAAGATAGCCTTGCCACTGACCACATTGACTCAAAAAAATAAACTGTTTATATGGGGTTCCCAACAGGAGGAGGCATTCCAACTGTTGAAACACAAACTCTGCAACACACCTATCTTGGCACTACCAGAAGGTACTGATAATTTCACAGTGTACTGTGATGCTTCTCGTCAAGGTCTTGGGTGTGTTTTAATGCAGAACGACAAGGTAATTGCTTATGCTTCTCGACAACTGAAAATACATGAGAAGAACTATACCACTCATGATCTAGAACTTGGTGCAGTGGTGTTTGCCCTCAAGATTTGGAGACACGATCTATACGGAACCAAGTGTATTATATACACTGATCATAAAAGTGTTCAACACATTCTAGATAGAAAATGCTGAACATGCGATAGAGGCGGTGGGTAGAACTCTTAAACGACTATGACTGTGAAATTCGTTATCATCCAGGTAAAGCGAATGTTGTAGCCAATGTCTTGAGTCGCAAGGAACGAGTCAAACCTTTACGTGTGAAAGCGTTAGGGATGACTATTCAAACTAGTCTAATTCCTCAGATTAAAGAAGCTCAGCAACAAGCTTTACAAGCAACGAACTATCCTGCTGAGGAACTAAGAGGATTAGATAAGCAACTCGACACTAAGACTGATGGAGTGTTGCATTTCAAAAGCCGAATTTGGGTTCCTTTATTCGGTAACTCTAGAAAAATTATCTTGGATGAGGCACACAAATCCAGGTATTCTATTCATCCAGTGCTGATAAAATGTATAAAGATCTTAAAGATTTTTACTGGTGGCCTGGAATGAAGAAACACATAGCAGAATACGTGGATCGATGATTAACATGTCTCAAAGTTAAGACTGAACATCAACGACCTTCTGGGTTATTACAACAACCTGAGATTCCCATGTGGAAATGGGATCAAATCTTTATGG
Source organism: Mikania micrantha (assembly GCA_009363875.1). Classification (NCBI taxonomy): domain Eukaryota; kingdom Viridiplantae; phylum Streptophyta; class Magnoliopsida; order Asterales; family Asteraceae; genus Mikania; species Mikania micrantha. The sequence continues at coordinate 55,694 of SZYD01000963.1, read as the reverse complement.
ATTTTATCACTAAATTACCCAGAACATCACGTAATCATGACTCTATATGGGTTATCATTGATCGCCTTACTAAATCTGCGCATTTCTTACCCATCCGAGAAGATTACTCTATGGATCGACTCGCTAAACTCTATGTTAATGAGATTGTATCTCGACATGGGGTACCAATCTCTATCATTTCTGACAGATATAGTCGGTTTATGTCACGATTTTGGCAAACTCTTCAGAATGCGCTCGGCACAACCGCTTATCATCCATAAACGGACGGGCAGACTGATCGAACAAATCAAACTCTTGAAGACATGCTCCACTTGTTGAATTCTCATACAATAACAGCTACCATTCCAGTATTCAATGAGCTCCATTCGAAGCACTTTATGGATGCAAGTGTAGATCTCCTATCTGTTGGTCTGAAGTAGGTGAGAGCCAGATCATAGGCCCAGAATTCATTCAAGAAACAACTGATAAGATCGCACTCATTCAAGAACGAATTAAAGCTGCTCGCGATCGTCAAAAGAGTTATACTGATAATTGTCGCAGACCTTTAGAATTCCAAATAGGTGATCGAATAATGTTGAAAGTTTCACCTTGGAAGGGCATTTTCAGATTTGGAAAGAGAGGTAAACTTTCACCAAGATTTGTAGGACCATTCAAAATTCTTGAACGAATTGGATCAGTAGCCTACAGACTTGAGTTACCTCTTGAACTCAGTAACATTCACGATGTATTTCATATATCAAATATGAAAAAGTGCCTAATTGACGAATCATTGATCGTACCTCTCGAAGAAATTCAAATTGATGAAAAACTTCAGTTCAGTGAAGAACCAGTAGAAGTGATGGATCGAGAAATGAAAGTATTGAAGCGTAGTCGCATACCAATCGTTAAAGTTCGATGGAATTCACAACGTGGACCTGAGTACACGTGGGAACGAGAAGATCGAATGAAAGCAAAATACCCACATCCATTCTCATAAACGATTGTCGTCAAGTAAGTCTTCACTAAATTTCGAGACGAAATTTCTCTAACAGGAGGAGACTGTGACAATTATAGTTGAGAATTACGTCATTAATGGCATGAGGACATGTGGTCGTTCTAGAAATCCACATTGATTTGATAATTGTAATTATTAGAGGTTGATAGTATGCGAGAAATTGTGAACGTGGGCGAAAACCGTGCGCGAAACGGAGTTACGGATTGTCCGGAATCGCGAAATGAAGCAAAAATTAAAAATTGGACAAAACAAGGGTTGGGGCGGTACGCCCCGGGTCACCACTATGCTTCCGCAGCTTCTCAGTGACATCATCAAGAGGTGATGAGAGGTGGGGGTGTGACAGAAAGTCCGATAACACATATCATTTTTAAGGTTCTAGCATGCTCGTTAGTCCTACGTGATCATGTTAACACATAGCACATTATCATAAGTGATCAAATAAGCACACAAATCGTTTTCGCACATTAAAGTTTTCTAAAAAGGAAAGTTTCTAAATCTAGCATGAATATCATCGGAAACCATCTAACTTATCATACAAAAATCATATTCCATCATGTTATGTCATTTAACACTTACAAATCGTGTATTATGCATCAAAATAGAGTTTTCTAAAAATAAAGTTACTATAAATAGTAACTAGGACATATATCATTCAAAGGATTATTCTAAGCATTCCTATTCCATTTTTATATCAAATAACATCATATAATATTATTTAATATCATCTAAACATGCTTATTTCACCTAAATCATCACTTAGCAACATTTAGGCCACAAAAGTTACTATAATTAGCAATTAGGCCCAATACGACCACAATCAAATCCCAAATCATTTTCCTTAGCATTTTATCATCATATTATCATTCTAATAACAAATCCATTCACATGCATGCTTATAATTTTACCAATATCGATCACCATATTGCAATATAAAAGTTACTAAAAATAGAAAGTACAACAAATACTCACTTTTGACTATTTCAAAGTCACAAATCACGTAATACACTTCTAATATCATCAATAAACACCTTTGAATATCCAAAATCATTCAACAAGTCATGGATCATGAATGCATGTTACCATCTTGACCATTTATGACAAATATAGCATTATGGCTACTTACATCATTATGTATCATCATAAAACATCATCTATGCATTCTAGAACATCAATATTACTAGAAAAATTATCAAACCCAGATTCGAACTTCAAGAAATTTGTGCATGCATAGCTCACAAGCTTGCATGTGTGTTTGGGTGCTTGCATGTGTGTGTAATGGTGTGTAAAGTGTGTTTTAGCCATAGATTCACCTTCAAATGTTACAAGATTGCAGAAATGGTGATTGAGCAGCCCCTGAGGTCCTTAGATGGCAGTGCTTGACAAGAGGGAGGTGGTGATGAGGGTGTGAGAGCTCTAGCAATGGTCCTTCAAGCTCCAAGTCTTTAATCTTTGAGCTTCAATGTGTTCATCAATGGCTTCTAGAGGGTTTCAGGAGTTGAAGATGAGTGTGATAGGTGATTATGACAAATAGAAGTGGCGTGGAACTCGATAATTGAGATATAGGGTGGTTAACAATGATTGTGTCTTGGTTTTATAAGATTTTTGCGTGTTGGCCTCGTCGCGTACCACCGAGATGGTCAAAAAGATGCTCAGCGTACCGCGATGAAATTCGGGAATTCAAACTCCCCGCTCATCCATCACATAAAGCCATGGGCCTCTCCGGGGTCCTTAGCCTACTGCGACGGATCCAGGAAGAGCCCAATAGGCCCAATTTCAATGGTTTAACCCGTTCTTCGCCGTTTTCACGCTTGCGGACTATTGTTCGACCTCGTTTGAATTTCTAAGTTCAATTTTTGAGCGTTTCGTGAGGTTTCTAGTGTTTGGTTACACAATGTGCTAAACGTTCGCCAACGTTCGTGTTTTCTTAGACACGTGTGTGCGTGTTGCGTGTTTGTGTCAGTGTTCGTATTATCATGCCACGTGTCACACTAAATTAAACTAATTCTAGTGCCACGTGTACAAATATCAATTAAATAAACATTTAATTAAATCAAATGCTGACCTGGAATTTACGGGGTGTCACAATTTATCCTTTAAAAGTGTTTAACATTTATAAACCATCTTTGTATGAAACATGTTGTAAAACAGTTTATAAAACCTTTTAATAAAACCTTCTATAAAACCTTTTATCAAAATGTGTTTAACAGTTGTAAAGACAGTAGAATATAAGAGTAAACCTTGGATTGTTGCAAAGAATAGTGAATACTGTATTTAAAAAGTTGTAATACAAAAGTTGTAGTACAAAAGATGTTTGGTCACGTGTTCCACCCCAAAATAGTTGTAAAAAAACAGTAAAAGAGGGGGCTAATGTTCTCACCTGACAGTAGTAGACACTGAACCTGAACAAGTAGCAAGCAAATAGACCTCTAACAGGTTCCTATATCATTGTAATTATACATATAATATAAGATTTAATATGTTATAAACTTTGATTGATTGAGTCGTGTTAACCTGTTAAGGAGTATGGCTTTGTATAATTGTTATGTTTAGGAACATTAGATTATCCTTGAAAACATGATTGACTTCCTTGTAGACATATCGGGGGATTTGGATCCCCCATAGGGTGTTGTACATGAACCAAAAACGGAAACCTGTGTATTAACCTGAGGATCCCCCGTTAGGTCTTCATAGAAGAACAAAAAACGGGAACCTGTGTATTAACTTGAGGATCCCCCGTTAGGTCTTCAAGGAAGAACCAAAAGTGAGAAATCTGTTGTTTGGGATTAGGATCCCCCATAAGGTGTTGTACAGGAACCAAAAACGGGAACCTGTGTATTAACTTGAGGATCCCCCGTTAGGTCTTCATAGAAGAATCAAAAGCGGGAACCTGTGTATTAACTTGAGGATCCCCCGTTAGGTCTTCAAAGCAGAACCAAAATTGGGAACCTGTGTATTAACTTGAGGATCCCCCGTTAGGTCTTCAAAGAAGAATCAAAAGTGGGAACCTGTCTTCTTTTTGGAATCTATCTTGTTCAAACACGTTTTCGATTTTTTTAGGATTTCTGACTATCCAAGTTAGTTCAAGGTACTACTAAGAATGGTGGAGGCTTGATATGTTCGATTAAGCAAAACAGGTTGTCCAACACCACCCCCATCGATCGATTATGCACAAGCAGTCCCAACTCCTTCGATATTAACTACTGTGATCGAACCAGCCCCTCCACGATTCCCATAACCTTAAAGTAACCTTGTCCAAAGGGTTTCCAAGTGCCCTTAAGTCGATTTCAAGTCTGGTTCTTAAGTATTGAAAGCTGAAAACCGATTTTAAAAGGAAGAAGATGATGAATAGTAACATACCTTCAGCGAAGTAACTTCTCTCTCGGATTCCAGCCAGAATACTTCGAACCAGCTCCGATCCCTTGTACTTTCAGCTTCCTCTCATCGAGACGATCATTTTGATATATTATATGCGCGATTTGGGTAAGAGATGAAGAAGTTATGGTTGAATTTGTGAGTTTTCTTGGGTGAGAAATGGGTTGGACGAATTTTAGAGAGAGAGAGAGCTCTTGGTGGCTGGAACTTAGATGAAGAAGATGGGGAATTTAGGGTTTTTATACCCCGAGTGGTTCCCCGCGTATTCGGTCTCGCTCGGTGCCGGTTTCGTGTATTTTTACGCGCGTGTCGTTACGATTACGAAATTAAATATTTTGAATTGTAAAAATAGTTTTCTTGAAATGTTTTTGATGAGTTTCCAAAATTGTAAAATGTAAAATAAAATATTTTACTTATTTTTATTTTTCGTTCGTAATCAGACTGTTAAACGAATATAATTACGTGTATACCCGTAATTACGTACATTTTTGTTCGTTTTGCGTATTTATTGATGTTTACTCGTAATTATAAGTTCGACATACATATCATTACAAATCGTCACCCATAATGATACTCAGTCTCGCTCACGTATTACGATTTGTTTAATTGATTTGTTTGTCATACTATTCGTCATAACACCACGCACTAACACTATCCTATTACACCGAACGCAATATATGTATAGGGCATACGTAGAGTCCAGCTACCTGCCTTATCAGTCTACAGCCCACCACTATTTCGATATAATACAATACTATTCTTGCCTAGAGTAATCGACAGTAAATAAATAATATATATATTTGTTCCTAATTAAATGAGATCCTATAACACACAAACACAAACATGAACACATGAATCACATTGACATACTGAATAGGAATACACATTGTTCTATCACTGTTTATGACTACCATGACTAAATGTACAGATGTTACACCACGTCGAACACCCGCTATTTTTTCAAACACTACAAAAAACCTCATTCAAGCGTGACAGACTGCCTTCTTCAAATTTGGCATCAAAATTGGTTCCAATTGGAAATTCAAACTCTGCCTTCAAATCATTCTGCATTACAAAGATGATTAAATAGATTATGTATACAAACACACTAGTTCAAGTTATACACACTCACACACAAGTGACATTTACACACACATATGTATATACACACATAAAAATTAAACTTTAAATTAATACTTACATATTTCTGCTCGGATTGCTCACTATCAAAAGTTCCATCTTTATTAGTATGAGCAATGTGAAAAGCTTTGAGACAGTTCTTATTTTGTTTAACAAAAAAAGTTAGGTTATATGTTAATTAAACATTTATACACACACACACATATACATATATATGTATATATATGCGTGTATATATCACACACAAAGCATTATGATTTTGTAGCAAAAACTACTATATGTCGATGTCCCTACCCGATTTGTGTATATTAGTTTTCAAAGAACGCCTATGTTAGATGATTGATCGTTCTTTATGTGTTTCCGTCAAGAAATAATCCACAACTTTTCTCTAATTTTTGGTAGGCATACCTTGGGGGGTTAGCCTTTGCTTTTTCTTCATCATCACACCCTTTGTATTTAAAAATTGAATACTCAAACTCCTTTATGTACAATTTAAATTTTGAAAAAAAAATGTCTATCCACATTAACGTTTACTTTTAATTGATTTAGAATAAAAAAAATCAAGTTTGATTTGAATAACTTAAGTTGAGAAAACCAATGAAATTTAATGTCTCAATCAATTTTCTTTGTAGTATATGTTATTGTAAAAAATAAAAAATATAATTATTTATTGTGCGTTGTAAAAATGTCATTTTGTTATATATGTTAAAAAATGTATTTGTACAATGTGTAACGATAAATACCAATATGTAACTTGTGTGAATCAAATGCACTTTTTTTTTTAGTTTTTTATAATAACATCTGTTACATACTTTTTGTAATTTTTAATTTTTTTATAAGGTTTTCACGACTTTTTTTTTAAATTCAACTCAAGTAAGTTTTCAATTTATATGAACAAACACAGAACTTTGTAATAGATAAGCTTACAACGATTTAAATATGATATGATAGATCATGTATGACAAAAATTTTCATTTGATGATTCCTTATATAGGCTTTATTTATTTTAGTAAATCAAACTGAAAAATGTGAAATAATTTTTTATTTTTATTATTTTTATATTTAAAATTAATAATTAAAATTAATAATTTTATTAATATCAAATTAATCATAAATCATATTTGTTTGTTGAAAAGTTAGAGTACATGAATTGTGAATGAAAGTGAAAAACAGCTAGGTTTAGCTAGGCTGTGTAGAAGAATGAAACATAAATTAGTTTTTAATTAAAATTTAAGTTAATTAGTTAATTGGGTTGTTAAAGAACATGATTTAAGAAAGACGCCTTCTAGCCGAACCTTCAAGGATGATTTTACTCCCCCTATGAGGATTTGGATAAAAACAATAACTTACTTAAAATGATTACATGTTTAGGTCACAACAAATAGATACAAAAGATGTCACAATTATAGGGTAAAAGAGGATTACATACAATTATCCTTTAACAGAGACAACATTAAAAATTGAGACACCCAGGACGAGCTGGAAAAAGAAAGCATTAACGAATTCAAATATTAATTTAAGGGTGTTCAAAATAGCTGAAAACCGTTTAAAATCGAAAACCGAAACGTATTCACAACCGAAAAACCTAACCAAATTCTGAATTCGGATTTCGGCTCAGTTCTTAACTGTATCCGAATTCCGACGTCTGAATTCAGTTTTCGGTTCGATTCCTAACCGTATCTGAAATTCGAATTTTCGTTTTCGATTCCATTTTTTTAATGTGGTTAATTTGGTTAACTAATTAAACCGAATTCATATTAGACTTTATAATTTTATTAACAGTTTATAAGGTTAAATTCGATTTATTCGGTTGAATTCGGATCAATTTATTCTCTTTTTAAACCGGTTTATTCGGCTTCTTCGATTGAATTTAGTTTATTTGGTTTTAACTGGTTTATATGGTTTTTAATCAGTTTATTCGGTTTGTGTTTGGATAGGGAAAAAATTGAAATCTGATTAAACCAAACCGAACCGATGAACACCACTAGTTTAAAGGGCGTGAAAATAACTTTTTATACTTTAAAGAAAATTTCTTTTTCGTAACTGTTAAATCATGTTTATAAATTGTTTGTTTTAATTCTCTGCAACTTTTGGTTCTCATTTGAATAAATATCTATATACATATATATAGGGTAATATTAATTTAATAACTCATTCTTAAAGCATTAACTCAAATAACTTTGCCAAGATGGAACTAAATTTTGGATTTTTTAAACATCATTGTAATAATTTTACAATTATTTGTTCTTTTATGAGTTTGTGAAAATTAATCACCGTTTAAGACGTAACATCGTTGCAAGTTTTGGGATTAAAATAGTTATTTCTTACAACGACGTTACGTCTTAAACGGTGATTAATTTTTACAAACTCATAATAGAAGAAAATGTTGTAAATATGTTACAATGATATTAAAAAAATTCAAGATTTGGCTTCATCTTAGCAAAGTTATTTGGATTAATGCTTTAAAAGTGAGTTATTATATGTTCACAATCCTATATGTGTGTATATATATATATATATATATATATATATTAAAATTTTCACTACTACAAAACTGGGTATTTGCGACGAAATTTTCGGTCGCTAAGTAGTCTCAAATAGCCATTTGCAATTACTTTACTACCAAAAGAGGCGTCACAAAAACCTTCGTAGCTGATACCTTTTTGCGACCACGATTGCGACGGACAAGCATTTTGCGACTGGTTTTAATAACAGATATATTGGTTGCAATTAATGCGACGGATTAGCAACATGCTTTTTGCGTTGAGTTTGCGATAAGTTTTTGCAATAGGTTTGCGACGGGTTTTTTGCAACTGAATTCGGACAAGAATTTTACAATCACTTTGCGACGGGTTTTTTGTGAGTATCTTGCGACTAGAAATTTGCAACGACTTTGCAACTAATGCGCTTGCAAAGAGTTTGCGACGAATTTACGACTATTTTTCAGCCATTTTCCAAAATAAATATATACGTAAAAAGATAATAAAACCTGCAAATAATTTACAAAATTTCAAATAGAACCTACTTTATAAGCATCAAATATCGGATAAACATCAAACATTCATATGCATCAAATATCCAAAAGCATCAAACATCTAATTTGTCTTAACTAGGCATTCAAACATCCAAAATAAAGTGGTTGGGTCATGTTCTAACTCGATGACGGGAGGTTATTAGTCACAGCTCTTAACAGTGACTCAATGCTCGTCATTCTCTCAAGCATAGCCTCTTTCTCGGTCTTTTCCTTTTCTTTCTCGGCCTTTTCGGTTTCCTTTTCTTTCACCAACTCCTCTATAATTTTGTTTAACCTTTGCATCTACAATCAAAAAACATATACTCCGATTAGTAAATAAATATTAAAACTCAAATACACAGTAATTAATACACCAATAAATTTAGGTCATGTTACATACACATACTGATCCAAGAGAAAGTTACACTACATAAATATATTCACACACAATTGCAATACTACAAAAACTTATGTAGTTTTAAAAGTCAAACTATCGACAATTGGTGATGGAGCTGGAGATCCTGTTTCGTCGAGAAAAAATGAGATAACATGAAAGGGTATGAACAATTAAATTTGCAATGTTTAAGTCAATTTTCACCATTCTGTTCATATTTTTTTACAACGTTTTTGCTAAGTAAAATCATTGCATCTCCATAAAACAAACACGCGACATAACATCAAAGGTTATGAACAATTAAAAAAATTACCTTTATTCCTTCCTTAGTAGCCCATGATTTGAGCATATCAGGGTCCACACAGACAATAGAGACTAAAGAAGAGTTCAAGCTGTCACCTAATCTTTAAAAATATAATTGATACAATATCTAAAGGATGTAATCCTATTGGTGGTAAATTCAATGGTAAATTCAACTGGTTTACTTATCTTTAACAATTCATTATATGTAAAGATTTAAATTGTCGTTGAATACAGTTTTTATAATCATTTTTTCACACACCAGCTACTTATATAAGAAATTAAAATCTTTTCACAAAAGACCGTTCCTACACTTAGGCCCTGTTTAGGATTTCATCTAAAAATGACTTATTGACTTATTGGTTTTTACAAAAAGCTAATAAGTCAATAAGTTGTTTGTTAAACTTAAAAGGACTTTTGAAAATGACTTTTTGTAAAAAGGTGATAAGTTGTTTTTCAAAAGCTAAAAATTCTAGCTTTTCAAAATGACTTATTACTTATTGTCATAAAATTACAAATTTATCCTACTCTTTATCCTTTACCCAATAACATTAAAATAGTGTCACTAAAAAAATGTCATTTTTGGTCATTTTGAAAATTAATTTTGAAAAAGCTAATCCAAACATATTTTTAAAAACATCATTTCAAAAAGTCATAAGTTAATAAAATAATAAGCACTTTTGACAAAAAGTCCTTTTAATGATAAATAAGCAATCCCAAACAGGGTCTTAGATGATTGAGGTATTACATCTTACCTGTCAATTATCTTTAAGCGACCTCCAGGTGACTACATTCCTATGTATCCACTCTCCAGTATGAAGCATCCAACTTCTAATATCAAGTTTTAGAACTAACAACACAAATCACATCAATTTGAACGCACCATTAAGTTATAATTAGTTAATGTATTCCACCATACAAAAGGCTAAGTTTTTGACCCAATTAATCTAACTCATAACTGTGTTTTATCTCAATTTAGCACATAAAATTGCTAAATTTTAAACCCAGATAGTTTAATCACAGCCACATTTATACTCATTTTAACACATACAACATTGAATTTTTTTAACCCAAATGCTCCAAATTCACAGTTGCATATATACTCTATTTTGTACATAATTTTGAAATAGAATGATTCACACACATAATTGTGTTTATACACAATTTAGCACCTAAAATGAAGATATTTTAAACCCAGACAACAAAATTTACGGTTGTGTTTATACTAATTTTAGCACATAAAATTTGCTGAAATTTTTGACCCAAAAGATCAAATTCACAACTACATTCGTGCTCTTTTCAACACATAACATACATCTTTTCAATCAAGTGACGAACCTGTGAATAGAATCAAATCAAAACTTTGCCTCCTTAAGTAGGTTAAAAAATGGTCCCAAGATAGAGGTCGGGTTTACCAATCTTCGGACTGAGCCTGTCTCTTAAGTTATATATGTAAGAGAACTTGTGATATTAAATACAAAATAAACATAGTTCACAATTCAAAAAATACCAATGAGAATGAAAATGATAATCAAATTTTTAGTCTAATGCAAATGAAGCTTCAAATCAAATTTTCAAAGACGTACGAGAGAGTTCAATGGATAAATGTGTCGCAATTATTGAATGTCAAATTCAAACTCTGATCAAACAACGTGCAATAGTTTTGAAAATAATGAACACAAATATATGTAATATAATAAATAAATGTTTTCTTTAGCCATATATCATTTTTTTGGTGAAGTCAACTTGTTATTTATCTCGTCTCTCTTTTCAATTAATGTTATCCTCTTATTAAATAATGAATAATTATGTTTAAAATAATAAAATTGTCTACTTAAATAAATAAAAGCTAAAGTTAAAATAAAAAAAATCAAAAGTAAAAAAAATTAAACCAAAGTGAAATAATAACAAAATGTATAAATAGAAGCTTCAAAACTTATATTTATTCAACCCATATAATAGCCGAGAAAAATGAACAATTTTAACAAATTATACATGTTAAACCCATGTAATACATGGGTTTTAACATAGTAACGATAATATAACATAAATAAATATTGATCTATTTAGATAAACATACGAATAAAAATATATTATAAGTGCAGACAAATATATATATATGTAACAACCGAAAATTTAGCAATTCAATAATAAATGTGCAAGATTTCGGTAACTGTTGATGTTCGAAGAATTGTGTTATCAAAGAAATAAACACATTTGATCGTGCTTGAAATTCATGATGATATGTGTGACAACTCAAAATTATCAGGTTAGAATCATAACTCGAAAATGAAGAGAATGAGTGTAAGCGAAATCGTGAAACGAGGCTCCGATTTCAAGATACACTGAATCGAATATAGCAATAGATTAGAGGTCAAATATTTTGAACTCTTTAGGTATTGAAACTATAACCATTGGAAAGAGCTCGAAAAATCGTGAACGTAGGCGAAAACCGTGCGCAAAACGGAGTTCGTATGCTCCCGGAATCGCGAAACGAAGAAAAGACAAAAATCAGGCCGCCATGGACCCGCGCGGTACGCCCCAACTCGGCGTCCCGAGTCAGGCGATGCGCCCCGGAGCATATGTCGGCCAAAAAGTTGTTTTAAGCGACCAGAATGCGTAAAAGTTGAAAAATTCGTTCCTGATCGACCTCCAGACTCCATTTTAGCCCCAAAACACCTCCAAACTTCATATCTAAGGTTTCTAAACATCCGGATCATCCCAGGGATCGTATATACAAGTCCTGATCGTCGTTTTACCCGCAGAAACTCGTCAGATCAGGTAACGGTTCGTTTTAACCTTCTAGTTTGAGTTTGATTAATTAGATCTTGAATTTGAACGTAATGAGATAGTTAGGATTGTTGATTATTGCCTAGATGATGGCTAGGATTGATTATAAACGAAGAACACGAAGTTCTAACGGTTAAATCCTTGTTTTGAGCCGTTGTAATGCCCGGTTTGCATGAAATCACAACTATGATTATAATGGTTTAATCCATTTGATTATGACAATCTAGGTGATTAGCTTGGTTAATCTTTGAAATACAAAGATTAAATCTAAGTGTTTCAAACTAATCACAATCATTAACATACTTATTGGAACGATTATCTGATGTTTGTGATAACAGTCAGAGTAGTATGTTAATCATGATTATTAAACCTATTCTAAGACTATGTTGTGATATTTCATGATATCTGGGTAATCAATGATAAGGATTTATCATTTCTAAGCCATTAATCTGTTTAGGAACTGTTCTAGCATTATAATCAACAACATTAACTATTTGATGACTTTTAAGACAATGTTTTTGACATTGAACGTTCAGAAAGATCTAATCAGTAGGTTAAAACATAAATGACTTATTAAGTATAAACGAATGCAGAAATTCACCATTAGTACCAGTTTGTGAGTGATCTTGCTACAGTAAGACATCAGGTGAGTTCTATGAGCCCTCTTTTACTATTTTGACGTTTTAGGGCTGATGTGCATGTTATAAAGTTATTTTAGGTAAATGATTGCTTTATCTGGCTACGGTCAGATAAGAGAAGGTGTTAAAGTAAATAATGTTTTAAGTTGTAAAGTTATTGTATGAAAGTGACACTAACCTGATTAAGGTCAGGTAAAGAATGTTTTAAATAAAGAACGTTTTAAAGTAAATAATGTTTTAAGTCTCAACTACGGTTGAGAAGTAAATGATTTTAAGAACCTCCGCTGAAATGTCAAGAATGTTTTAAAGACTCAACAACAGTTGAGAAATGAATGATTTTAAAAGTATTGGCCGAGGTTAATTAAGAAATGTGATTTTGAAGTCCCAGCTGCGGTTGGGCAAATGTTGAGCACTGCGGTGCGGATAATGATTTATGATTATGATGGTTTAAATGATTTAAACCATGTTATGTATGAATGATGTATGTCAAAAGTCCTGTGAAAGAACAGGCACAAGTCCTGTGAAAGAACAGGCACAAGTCCTGTGAAAGAACAGGCACAAGTCCTGTGAAAGAACAGACATAAGTCCTGTGAAAGAACATGCCTAAGTCCTGTGAAAGAACAGGCCTGCCGACTGTGTGTCGCCAGTGGAGGAAATCTTATGCATGCATAACGTGTTGACTTCGGTCAACAGAACAGGCTACATTTATGCACTGTTTGATTGATGTTATGATGTTATGAATGTTATGTATATGAAATGTTTTATGTTTAGTATGATTGAGACTGTTGACTTCGGTCGACTGTGAAGGCTATTGTTTTATGTATATTAAAGATTTTATTTTTATGAAAAGTTAACTTAGAACTCACCAGCGAAAGCTGACTTGTTTTAGCATGCATGTCAGGTTGAATGGTATTGAGGAAGAATGACAGTAAGGCTCATGGCATACTTTGAAGACTACCCCTGGCTTAGACTGGCTGTGTTATATTACTGTTAGAAGAGTGGGTTATGTTTAATATGTAAAAGTTTGTTTAGATCTGTAAGATATTTTATATTTTCACTCGACATTCCGCTGCTATGATAATGTAATTATGGTTTAAGTATTATGGGTATGATGTTTGCCAACTGAGGGGTTTGGGGCCTCTCAAGTTGGTATCAGAGCCATCGTTTGAGAGATCCAGTCATCCCTAATGACTGGACTTAAACTGAAAATGGGACTGAATGATTTGAATGCCAGTCAAGGGTAGTTTGATGCCATGAGCTGAATGTTATGTACGAGTTAAGACGTAGGTGTAAGGTTAGGAAGGGAGTTAGAGTCATGCACGTTGGGGTGACGGAATGGGAAACGTTTAGAGCCTATGAGTTGGGTAAATGGTTAATAACACCTGATCAACGTCATTAACGATTTACAAAGCTTATTTCGTACTAAATTAATCCTGTACTGATTCTCCAATTGTTGCATCCTGTAGGTAGTTAAATGGCTGGAAAAAGGGGTAGACCACGTAAGCAACCACAAGAACCTGAAGAACCACATATCGAGAATGAAGAACCCATTAATGAAGACGACTACGAGCACAACGAGCAACCGGAAGATGAAAACGAGTTTACTCTAGAGCCTATCGTAGTGAAGGCTATTTCTGATGAGGTCTGTAAAGTTTTGGATGATAAGCTACCAGCTTTGGTTACAAAAATACTGAAGGATACTTTGAAAGACAAGTCTGAAGGAATTAAGGAGAGCACCGAAGAAGAGGAAGTTGTGATCACCGGAACTAAGAACGGTGATTCTACGTCAGAGAAACGGAAGGGTTGTGATTACAAGGCCTTTAAAGGATGCAATCCACCCTCATTTGATGGTAAGAAGGATGCCGTGGCTACTTGCCACTGGGTCTCAGCTATGGAAGCGGTTATCGCCATCAGTGAGTGCCGGGAAGACCAAGCTGTGAAATTTGCAGCTCATTCATTTACTGAAGAAGCTCTACATTGGTGGAACACGGTCAAGCAGTCAAAGACCACTACTGATGTGGAGGGCTTGAAATGGGAGGAATTGAAGGAGTTAGTTATGAAACACTTTTGTCCAAAGAATGAAATTGATAAAGTTGAGCGAGAATTTCTGACACTGAAAGCTGGACGTATGAATCATCGGCAATATACGTCAAAATTTAATGAAATGTCAAGGTTGGTTCCTCATTTGGTAAGCACGGAGGAACGGAGAATGAAATTATATGTGGAAGGGTTACCACTTAAAGTCCGAACGCATGTGAAGGCGCATGCTCCCAGAACTTTTGAATCAGCCATAGAAATTAGCGGCATTGTCTGGGATGATGTTGTTGAAGCTGAACCAACAAAGGAGGAACCGAAGCAAAAGTGGTCACCTAAATTTAAAAGGAATCGAAATGACAAATCCGGACCCCCTATGAAAAGGTTTAGAATGGAAGAAATTGAAAAGTGCCCTAAGTGTGGAAAGAGACATAGGGGAGAATGTCTTACGGGGACTACTTTGTGCTATCGTTGTGGAAAGACTGGACATCTCTCTTATGATTGCCCAAGTGTACCAAAATGTTACAACTGTGGTGGAATCGGTCACCTGAGCCGGAATTGTTTTAAACCAAAGATAATGCCTACAGAAGCCATCAAACCTGAAAGTAGCAAGGGAGGTGAGAAGCAAAAGGCAAAAGCTCGTGCCTTTACTATGACTAAGGATCAAGCAGATAAAGACCCGGATGTGGTGACAGGTACATTCTTGATTAATGATATCCCTGCTTCAGTTCTATTTGATTCTGGTGCAAGTATGAGCTTTGTGGCTATTGCTTTTTGTGATAAATTGTGTGCAAATGTTAAAAAGATAGAAAATGCCTTTAACATAGAAACTGCTCTTGGTAAATCTACTAAAGTAACGGAGGCCATTGATGATGATTGTTACATTGATATAGAAGGTCATAGATTCCCTGTTAAGTTGTTTGTGATTACGTTAGGAGGTTTTGATGTAGTATTGGGTATGGGTTGGTTGGCCAAATATGAGGCTAACATTGTCTGTCGACGAAATATGATTTTCTTAACGGCTCTTAATGGGAGTTCAGTAACGGTTTACGGGGATAAAGTGTTTAACGTGCCTAAAGTCATTTCAATGATTAAGGCGAGTGAGTTTATGAGGCGAGGGTGTGGGGCTTATCTGGCTTATGTTATTGATAAAGAAATTAAGGTAAAAGAATTGGAAGACGTACCCGTGGTGTGTAATTTTCCTGATGTATTTCCTGAGGATTTGCCAGGACTTCCACCTGATCGGGAAATCGAATTCCAAATTGATGTTGTGCCAGGAGCTCAACCTGTCGCCAAGGCACCGTACCGTCTGGCTCCAACGGAAATGAAAGAATTAATGACCCAACTACAAGACCTTCTAGACAAAGGTTTAATACGACCGAGTGTGTCACCTTGGGGTGCACCAGTGTTGTTTGTAAAGAAAAAGGATGGAAGTATGAGAATGTGTATTGATTATAGGGAATTGAATAAGCTCACAATAAAGAATAAGTATCCGTTACCAAGAATTGATGATCTATTTGACCAATTGCAAGGGGCAAGTTGGTTTTCTAAAATAGATCTCAGATCAGGGTACCATCAATTAAAGGTGAGAGAACAAGATATTCCGAAGACAGCGTTTCGCACACGTTATGGACACTATGAGTTTCTTGTGATGTCTTTCGGATTAACAAACGCTCCTGCGGCGTTTATGGATTTGATGAATCGGGTGTGCAGACCTATGTTAGACCGATCAGTGATTGTGTTTTTTGACGATATATTAATATACTCAAGGAGTGAAGGTGATCATGCGTGTCATATACGGGAAGTTCTTGAAATACTAAGAAGAGAAAAGCTTTATGCTAAATTCTCTAAATGTGCCTTTTGGCTACGGGAAGTACAATTTTTAGGTCATGTTATTAGTCCAGAAGGCATAATGGTGGACCCAGCTAAAGTAGAAGCAGTTATGAAATGGAATCCTCCGAAAACACCAACGGAAGTTCGTAGCTTTCTTGGATTAGCAGGTTATTACAGAAGATTCATCCAGGATTGCTACACCACTGACGAAATTGACTAGGAAAGAAACAAAATATGATTGGGGTC
This sequence comes from Mikania micrantha, assembly GCA_009363875.1. NCBI lineage: Eukaryota > Viridiplantae > Streptophyta > Magnoliopsida > Asterales > Asteraceae > Mikania > Mikania micrantha. The sequence goes on along the minus strand of SZYD01000963.1, from coordinate 38,940 downwards.
CCACTCAGGTCCAAGCTTTTGATGAATTGAAAAAGAGATTAACCGAAGCTCCTATTTTAACACTGCCGGATGGTAATGAAGACATGGTTGTGTACTCAGATGCGTCTTATCTGGGTTTGGGTTGTGTACTTATGCAAAGGGGAAAGGTAATAGCATATGCCTCAAGACAATTGAAAACCCATGAAGCTAATTATCCAACTCATGATTTGGAATTGGCTGCAGTGGTATTTGCTTTAAAAATTTGGAGGCATTATTTATATGGAGTGAAATGTACAATCTACACAGATCACAAAAGTTTAAAATACTTCTTTGAACAGAAGGATTTGAATATGAGACAACGAAGATGGCTTGAACTGCTCAAAGATTATGACTGTGAGATTTTGTATCACCCGGGCAAGGCCAATGTGGTGGCTGATGCTCTAAGTCGCAAGACAGAACACTCTGCTATACAAGTTAAGTCTTATAGTTTGGTAATAACATCAAAATTTCTAAATGAGCTTAAGGATGCACAAAAGGAGGGATTGAAGGAAGAAAATGTGGGGTTCGAAAGAATATTTGGTCAAGTCAAGAATCTAGAAGAAAATGAATTTGGTATTAAGATTCGATTTGGTCGAATGTGGGTTCCACGAAATGGGGACATCAGGTCAAGGATTCTAGACGAAGCACATAAGTCACGTTACTCTATTCATCCTGGTGCAACGAAAATGTATCAAGACCTTCGAAAAGATTATTGGTGGCCAGGTATGAAATTTAATGTAATGCAGTACGTAAATAAATGTTTGACATGTGCACAAGTAAAGGCTGAACATCAGAAGCCCTATGGTTATGTACAACCTCTAGAAGTCCCGGAATGGAAATGGGAACACATCACCATGGATTTTATAACTAAGTTGCCTCTTACGGCGAAACGTCATGATGCTATTTGGGTGATTGTAGACCGGTTAACGAAAAGTGCTCATTTCTTGCCTATACGTGAGACTTATACGTCTGAGAAGCTGTCTGAATTATTTGTGAAAGAAATAATTACAAGGCATGGGGTTCCAGTATCTATAGTGTCCGATCGTGACACGCGATTTGTTTCAAGATTCTGGAAACAGTTTCATGAATCAATGGGCACAAGACTCAATATCAGCACTGCATATCATCCTCAAACAGATGGACAGTCTGAAAGGACTATCCAAACCTTAGAGGATATGCTCAGAGCTTGTATTATTGATTTTGGTGGTAGTTGGGATGATCATTTACCACTAGTGGAGTTCTCGTACAACAACAGTTATCATGCTAGTATTGGAATGCCACCATACGAAGCACTGTACGGACGACGTTGTAGAACACCTGTGTGCTGGGGAGGAGTAGGACAGAAAGAAGTGGGAAGCAAAGCTGCAGTAGTTGAATTGACTGAAAAGCTTCAACTAGTTAAAGCACGAATGAAAGCTGCACAGGATCGACAAAAGTCCTACGCTGACAAAAGACGAAGACCAATAGAGTTTGAGGTAGGTGATCAGGTACTGTTAAAGGTTTCACCATGGAAAGGAATTATTCGATTCAGAAAAAGAGGAAAACTGAGTCCGAGATTTATTGGACCTTTTCGAATAATGGCACGGATCGGTAAAGTAGCCTACCGATTAGATCTTCCGGATGAATTGAGTGGAATTCACCCGACATTCCACGTTTCACATCTGAGAAAATGTCTAGCACATGATGCAGCATATGTGCCGTTAAATGACATTGAGGTTGATGAAAAGCTAAATTACATAGAAGAACCAGTTGCTATTGTTGATACGAAAGAAAAACAGTTACGTAACAAGATAATTAGGCAAGTTAAGGTTCAGTGGAAACACCGAAAAGGATCTGAGGCTACATGGGAAACTGAAGAGGAGATGAAACGACTCTACCCACATTTGTTTGAAACGTAACAGGTTTCGAGGACGAAACCTATTGTAAGGAGGGTAGATTTGTAACAACCGAAAATTTAGCAATTCAATAATAAATGTGCAAGATTTCGGTAACTGTTGATGTTCGAAGAATTGTGTTATCAAAGAAATAAACACATTTGATCGTGCTTGAAATTCATGATGATATGTGTGACAACTCAAAATTATCAGGTTAGAATCATAACTCGAAAATGAAGAGAATGAGTGTAAGCGAAATCGTGAAACGAGGCTCCGATTTCAAGATACACTGAATCGAATATAGCAATAGATTAGAGGTCAAATATTTTGAACTCTTTAGGTATTGAAACTATAACCATTGGAAAGAGCTCGAAAAATCGTGAACGTAGGCGAAAACCGTGCGCAAAACGGAGTTCGTATGCTCCCGGAATCGCGAAACGAAGAAAAGACAAAAATCAGGCCGCCATGGACCCGCGCGGTACGCCCCAACTCGGCGTCCCGAGTCAGGCGATGCGCCCCGGAGCATATGTCGGCCAAAAAGTTGTTTTAAGCGACCAGAATGCGTAAAAGTTGAAAAATTCGTTCCTGATCGACCTCCAGACTCCATTTTAGCCCCAAAACACCTCCAAACTTCATATCTAAGGTTTCTAAACATCCGGATCATCCCAGGGATCGTATATACAAGTCCTGATCGTCGTTTTACCCGCAGAAACTCGTCAGATCAGGTAACGGTTCGTTTTAACCTTCTAGTTTGAGTTTGATTAATTAGATCTTTAATTTGAACGTAATGAGATAGTTAGGATTGTTGATTATTGCCTAGATGATGGCTAGGATTGATTATAAACGAAGAACACGAAGTTCTAACGGTTAAATCCTTGTTTTGAGCCGTTGTAATGCCCGGTTTGCATGAAATCACAACTATGATTATAATGGTTTAATCCATTTGATTATGACAATCTAGGTGATTAGCTTGGTTAATCTTTGAAATACAAAGATTAAATCTAAGTGTTTCAAACTAATCACAATCATTAACATACTTATTGGAACGATTATCTGATGTTTGTGATAACAGTCAGAGTAGTATGTTAATCATGATTATTAAACCTATTCTAAGACTATGTTGTGATATTTCATGATATCTGGGTAATCAATGATAAGGATTTATCATTTCTAAGCCATTAATCTGTTTAGGAACTGTTCTAGCATTATAATCAACAACATTAACTATTTGATGACTTTTAAGACAATGTTTTTGACATTGAACGTTCAGAAAGATCTAATCAGTAGGTTAAAACATAAATGACTTATTAAGTATAAACGAATGCAGAAATTCACCATTAGTACCAGTTTGTGAGTGATCTTGCTACAGTAAGACATCAGGTGAGTTCTATGAGCCCTCTTTTACTATTTTGACGTTTTAGGGCTGATGTGCATGTTATAAAGTTATTTTAGGTAAATGATTGCTTTATCTGGCTACGGTCAGATAAGAGAAGGTGTTAAAGTAAATAATGTTTTAAGTTGTAAAGTTATTGTATGAAAGTGACACTAACCTGATTAAGGTCAGGTAAAGAATGTTTTAAATAAAGAACGTTTTAAAGTAAATAATGTTTTAAGTCTCAACTACGGTTGAGAAGTAAATGATTTTAAGAACCTCCGCTGAAATGTCAAGAATGTTTTAAAGACTCAACAACAGTTGAGAAATGAATGATTTTAAAAGTATTGGCCGAGGTTAATTAAGAAATGTGATTTTGAAGTCCCAGCTGCGGTTGGGCAAATGTTGAGCACTGCGGTGCGGATAATGATTTATGATTATGATGGTTTAAATGATTTAAACCATGTTATGTATGAATGATGTATGTCAAAAGTCCTGTGAAAGAACAGGCACAAGTCCTGTGAAAGAACAGGCACAAGTCCTGTGAAAGAACAGGCACAAGTCCTGTGAAAGAACAGGCACAAGTCCTGTGAAAGAACATGCATAAGTCCTGTGAAAGAACAGGCCTAAGTCCTGTGAAAGAACAGGCCTGCCGACTGTGTGTCGCCAGTGGAGGAAATCTTATGCATGCATAACGTGTTGACTTCGGTCAACAGAACAGGCTACATTTATGCACTGTTTGATTGATGTTATGATGTTATGAATGTTATGTATATGAAATGTTTTATGTTTAGTATGATTGAGACTGTTGACTTCGGTCGACTGTGAAGGCTATTGTTTTATGTATATTAAAGATTTTATTTTTATGAAAAGTTAACTTAGAACTCACCAGCGAAAGCTGACTTGTTTTAGCATGCATGTCAGGTTGAATGGTATTGAGGAAGAATGACAGTAAGGCTCATGGCATACTTTGAAGACTACCCCTGGCTTAGACTGGCTGTGTTATATTACTGTTAGAAGAGTGGGTTATGTTTAATATGTAAAAGTTTGTTTAGATCTGTAAGATATTTTATATTTTCACTCGACATTCCGCTGCTATGATAATGTAATTATGGTTTAAGTATTATGGGTATGATGTTTGCCAACTGAGGGGTTTGGGGCCTCTCAATATATATATATATATATATATATATATATATATATATAGTGAAGTGATCTATTTCTAACCTTAGGATAGAGCAATAACCCATTAACCTCACCATATTTAATGATCAAATTACAAGATGCTTATCTAATGGTTGATATTAAACTATAACATAATAATGTAATTGATTTGAAAGAAAAGGGAATAAGGGTATTAATGTAATTTGCTATATTAAATACTTTACCCCATCTTTTTTTTATACATGTATAACTTTTTTATACTAAAATATTTTTTTTTATAAAAATTGCACCATTTTACTCGTCTTTTTTCCCTTTAATTCTGTTATAGTCTTGACTAGGCTTTTTTATTTTTTTCGGATGTTCGTATTTACACCAATGTAACAAGTATAAAACTAACAAATTATTTGTAACGAGTTGTAACGAATTTGAGTTTACATTCTTGTATAATAAATAAGGGGTTAAGTTTAAGAGTGTAAACGAGCCAAGCCGATCTTGAGCTCATTAATTACGTTATATTCTTGACTAGGTTTTTTTATTTTTTCCGGATGCTCGTTAATTACGTTATATTATTGATTTTGTAACGAATTTTGGTTTTTAAAGTACAAAAATGTATTTACAATCTTGTAGATATAATTTTTTCAAAGTATTAAAACGTATTAACAATCTTGTATATATAACGAATTTTGGTTTTTATCAACAAAATGTTATATTATTTTTTTTAAAGTATTAAAATGTCTTTACAATCTTGTAGATATAATTTTTTTTAAAGTATTAAAACGTATTTACAATCTATTAGATGTAACGAATTTTGGTTTTTATCAACAAAATGTTATAGTATTTTTTTTAAAATATTAAAATGTATTTACAATCTTGTAGATATAATTTTTTTATAGTATTACAATGTATTTACAATCTTGTAGATATAACGAATTTTGGAGCATACGGAAAAAATAAAAAAACCTAGCCAAAAATATAACGTAATTAACTAGCTCGGGATCGGCTTGGCTCGTTTACACTCTTAAACGTAAACCCTATTTATTCTACAACAATGTAAACCCAAATTCGTTACAACTCGTTACAAATAATTTGTTATTTTTATACTTGTTACATTGGTGTAAATACGAACATCCGAAAAAAATAAAAAAACCTAGTCAAGACTATAACGGAATTAAAGAAAAAATAAGAAGAGTAAAATGGTGCAAATTTTATAAAAAAATATTATAGTATAAAAAAATTATGGATGTATAAAAAAAGAGGGGGTAAGTTATTACACAAAACAAATTACTAATGTACCTTATCAAATAATAAAAGAAAAATCCATGTGTTTATTTCTGATTGGGTAAAGAGAGTTAATGAGTTATTGCTCTAAGTGTGAGTTAGTATTTGTTCACATTCATATATATATATAGGGCATGGAATTTTTGATAACCCTCATCTTTTGTTACAACCTATTAACCATCATCCAATGGTTACTTTAAAAATGTAAGTGTATAGGATGGTGACACGTGTCAGATTCCTTTTTTTTCTTTTTTTTTTTAATATAAAAGGGCATTTAAGACATTTGTTATTTAAGTAAAGTTTACCCCATTTTTTTTAAACATTCATAACTTTTTTATACTATATTATTTTTTTTAAAAAAATTGCACCATTATACTCGTCTCATTTTTCTCTTTAATTTCGTTATAGTCTCGACTAGATTTTTTTTTTATGTCATGTATTTACATCATTGTAACGAGCTTAAAGATAGCAAATTAATTAGAAATTTTTTCTAACAATGGTAAATTACAGTAATGTAACAAAAAAAGAAGTAATGTAACATAAAATGAAGTAATTTACAATGACATAATTAACGGTGACGTAACATATTATTTTATTTTTTCTCTAACAATTATAATTACAATGATAAATTACAGTGATGTAAATATAACACATTATTTTGATTTTTTTCTCTCACAATGATAATTATAGTGATGTAATTTATCATTGTTCGAAAAAAATTTAAACTAATTTGTTGTCAATGTAAATTACATCACTGTAATTTAAACCAAATTCACCGAAAAAAACCGAAACCGAATTTTACGTCAATGTAAATTACAATGATAAATTACAGTGATGTAATAGAACACATTTTTTTGATTTTTTTCTCTCACAATGATAATTATAGTGATGTAATTTATCATTGTTCGAAAAAAATTTAAACTAATTTGTTATCAATGTAAATTACATCACTGTAATTTAAAACAAATTCACCGAAAAAAACCGAAACCGAATTTTACGTTAATGTAAATTACATCACGATAAATTACGTCAATGTAAATTACATCACTGTAATTTATCATTTTTAAAAAAATTTCAAATAAATTTGTTATATTTAACCTCGTTACAATGATGTAAATATAGGGCACTTAAAAAAAGTAAAAAAAATTAGTCGAGACTATAACGGAATTAAAGAGAAAAATGAGACGAATATAATGGTGCAATTTTTTTTAAAAAATAATATATTATAAAAAAGTTATTAATGTTTAAAAAAGAGGGAGGAAAACTTATAAGGGGTAAAATGATTATGATGCCCTTTTTAATATTTTAATTTAATGTTTATATGTAAGTTTATGATTGGTTTAAATGAGTTATGTAGTTGTAGCAAAAGATGAGAGTTATTTTTTATACCCTTCCCTATGTATATATATATATATATATATATATATATATATATAGGGGATGGAATTTTTGATAACCCTCATCTTTTGTTACAACCGATTAACCATCATCCAATGGTTACTTTAAAAATGTAAGTGTATAGGATGGTGACACGTGTCAGATTCCTTTTTTTTTCTTTTTTTTTAATGTAAAGGGCATTTAAAACATTTGTTATTTAAGTAAAGTTTACCCATTTTTTTTAAACATTCATAACTTTTTTATTCTATATAATTTTTTAAAAAAAAATTGCACCATTATACTCGTCTCATTTTTCTCTTTAATTTCATTATAGTCTCGACTAGTTTTTTTTTTATGTCATGTATTTACATCATTGTAACGAGCTTAAAGATAGCAAATTAATTAGAAATTTTTTCTAACAATGATAAATTACAGTATTGTAACAAAAAATGAAGTAATATAACACAAAATGAAGTAATTTACAATGACATAATTAACGGTGACGTAACACATTATTTTATTTTTTTGTCTAACAATGATAATTACAATGATAAATTACAGTGATGTAATAGAACACATTATTTTGATTTTTTTCTTTCATAATGATAATTATAGTGATGTAATTTATCATTGTTCGAAAAAAATTTAAACTAATTTGTTGTCAATGTAAATTACATCACTGTAATTTAAACCAAATTCACCGAAAAAAACCGAAACCGAATTTTACGTCAATGATAATTACAATGATAAATTACAGTGATGTAATAGAACACATTATTTTGATTTTTTTTCTCTCACAATGATAATTATAGTGATGTAATTTATCATTGTTCGAAAAAAATTTAAACTAATTTGTTGTCAATGTAAATTACATCACTGTAATTTAAACCAAATTCACCGAAAAAAACCGAAACCGAATTTTACGTCAATGTAAATTACATCACGCTAAATTACGTCAATGTAAATTACATCACTGTAATTTATCATTTTTAAAAAAATAACCCTCATCTTTTGCTACAACTACATAACCCATTTCAACCAATCATAAACTTACACATAAGCATTTCATTAAAATATTAAAAAGGGCATCATAATCATTTTACCCCTTATAAGTTTTTCCCACCTCTTTTTTAAACATTAATAACTTTTTTATAATATATTATTTTTTTAAAAAAATTGCACCATTATATTCGTCTCATTTTTATCTTTAATTCCGTTATAGTCTCGACTAATTTTTTTTACTTTTTTAAATGCCCTATATTTACATCATTGTAACGAGCTTAAATATAACAAATTTATTTGAGATTTTTTTTTAAAAATGATAAATTACAGTGATGTAATTTACATTGACGTCATTTATCGTGATGTAATTTATATTGACGTAAAATTCGGTTTCGGTTTTTTTCGGTGAATTTGGTTGTAATTTACATTGACAACAAATTAGTTCAAATTTTTTTCGAACAATGATAAATTACATCACTATGATTATCATTGTGAGAGAGAAAAATCAAAATAATGTGTTCTATTACATCACTGTAATTTATCATTGTAATTATCATTGTTAGAGAAAAAAAATAATGTGTTACGTCACCGTTAATTATGTCATTGTAAATTACTTCATTTTGTGTTACATTACTTCATTTTTTGTTACATTACTATAATTTACCATTGTTAGAAAAAATTTCCAATTAATTTGTTATCTTTAAGCTCGTTACAATGATGTAAATACATGACATCAAAAAAAAAAAAAAAACTAGTCGAGACTATAACGAAATTAAAGAGAAAAATGAGACGAGTATAATGATGCAATTTTTTTAAAAAAAATAATATAGTATAAAAAAGTTATGAATGTTTAAAAAAAGGGGTAAACTTTACTTAAAAAACAAATGTCTAAAATGCCCTTTATATTAAAAAAAAGAAAAAAAAGGAATCTGACACGTGTCACAATCCTATACACTTACCTTTTTAAAGTAATCATTGGATGATGGTTATGTAGTTGTAGCAAAAGATAAGGGTTATCAAAAATTCCATCCCCTATATATATATATAAGTATAAATAAATAAATATTAAATTTTTTAACTTGATGACTCGTGCCTTGTACTAATTTTTTTCTGTGGTAAAAATATTTAAGTGTCTAAAATAAATAAAGAATTATTTTACAAAGAAAGAATAAATTATACAATTTAAATTGTCATCACAATGAAAAAACTACTTGATAATTTAAATTGTCATCACAATGAAAAAACTACTTGTTATTTTTATTACATATAACTATATAAGTATATAACTTTTTTTTCCTTTTTTTTAATTTTTTAGAAACATAATAAATAAATACATTACTTGTAGTAACATATTAAAGGAGACCTTAAAATGCATGCAGTAAATTTTTCTTCCTATTAAAAATCGTGCTTAAAAGATAATGACCGAGTGACCGACCACTTTTAGAAATTTGAAATCATCTGTGGAGACAAGCCTAATAACCTTTTAGACATTGGCTGTTAGGAGGAAACCAATTTGGAGCTGTATAGGTTAAATCAACCGCAACACCAAATTAATTATATCAATGTATGTCATCCAAGTCGTATATGTTTGGTCGCTAGAAAGAAGCGACGAGGAAGCGAAGCTGTCTACGCCGCCCGGGCTTTCGGTTTCGTTTGACCGAGATGTGAATGCCCGCGGCAAAAGAATTAATCGTATGAGTTTCAAGCTAGGGCTCGTGTAGCTTTATACTAACACATATGGCACATCTAGTGCTATACAAGTCATATAAGTCCAATATTTTAATTTTTTTTCCTTCTTGATACGTGTGCAAATTATTTGACTTGACATTAAATTCATTGATTTGGGTTAGAGTTATTTGATAAAACCTAAGGTTTCTCGGTTGATGCGCCAAATGCTTGTATGTTATTCATTTTCTTCATTTTCTTTCTATTTTTTTTTTCTTTGCTTAAAGCTTTATAACTTATACTAAGAATTTTCAAGATGTCGAATTGAACAATAATGAGTATTCTTCAGTTAGTGATGAATTTGTTAACAAGATATGTGTGTATGAAACCAAGCAAGTATAACATATCCTCACTAGTTTGTTTAAAGTATGCCTGGCAAAATGGACGGGTTGGGTCAGGTTGGGTAACGGGTCAGAACGGGTTCGGGTCAGGATGGGTGCAGGTCAGAACGAGTTTTAAGCAAAATCAGTTCGGGTCTAAATGGATTGTTCTTTAAAATTATCAATTTAATTTAACTTTAGATGCGTTATAAGTAAACAAATAGTCCATTTGGATAATTTTTAGTGATTTTCTCATCAAATATATTATTGATCATTCTTAAATATTTGTATCCATTGCATTTACATTCTTTTTTGGTTACCTTCTTTACTTGTATTGTGTTCAAGTTCTACCCATCTCAACCCATTCAATATTATGATGTTACCCATTTCAACCTATTATGCTACAATTGTTTACCCAAATTAACCCATTTTCTTTGACATGGGTAAAAATTGCCACCTCTAATTTAAAGTTTTATAAAAGTCTAATCATATCATTTTTTTCAACATTCTCGTGTGTTGATAAATTAACGGATTGGAAGGTTACTAGAGGACGTGAAAATAGTTATGTTTTGATTAAATGACATAGTAAAACAAACACAATTTGGATGATTATCAAGATTTAGCCTAAAGGTGATTGTGATGACATATACACTTGAGAGCCTAAATTTAGATGTTCTGACACATAAAAAAAAAGAAGCTTTGAGTATGAATTGATTGGAAAACAAGAGAGATCATGTTGGGGGTGGAAGTAATGTTGTGCTAATGTTGAACATAACCGCCTAATCATGGTACAACTAATTGGTCACTCATTTGCAATGAGAATGACCAACTTTAAAATCTCTCATAGAGTATTTAACTAATCAAAATATGCAGCCACATGACATATTACCTACATTAAAACAACAAATCCCATAAATGTGTCTAATTTAACATCCATTTTCAATGCGCGTGTAATCACTAGGGTTTTCTACTTCAAATTTTAATTGTAATAGTGACAAATTCGACATAAATGAAAGTCATATATTTCTTACACGATTGATTCGTATCTATGTACCTTATCCATCCATATACGCATGAATGGAGAAGTATGATACAAACATTTTCCTATTATAATAAGTATGACAATTCTAAAAACTATAGCTATGTGAAAGCACAAGGATATGAAATACACTAACATAAGAAATTAATTAATATGCTTTTGTTATACAATGAAACATTGATCATATGCATATCTAGTTTGTAATGTACTAGGATTTGTCCTTATTGCTTAGCGAAAACATTGTTCCATTGTCATAGGTCTTGACATTGTATTGGGTTGAAGAGGGCAACCAATCAGAAGAATTAATCTTTCAAAAGCTTTGTTTTTGTCAAAAGGAGACAGTCTTTAGATGGTTGATATGAACAATATGCTCAATATGATTATTTCTTATTATTCAATATGAAAAGATCAAATACTTATACAAGGAGATCTTATCTATAAGATCCTATATTCTAGGTAATTCAAAATACAAATTACTTAATAATAGAGATAATATAAAACAGAAATTAAATAGAAGATGGTGATAAGTTAATATTCCCCCGTAAGATGGACGACCGTGGAAGAAGTCCAATCCTAGAAAATAATAGTTGATGTCTTGGCTTCAAAAGTGGCTTAGTGAGAGCATCAGCAAGTTGATCATCACCCGAGATGTGAGTTACCCGAATTGAGCCATCTTGAACCTTTTCCCGGACAAAATGAAAGTCCAAAGCTAAGTGTTTCATGTGAGAATGAAAAACTGGATTAGCCGAATAGTGAGTAGCACTCAGATTATCACAGTAAATTGTAGGAGTAGTAGTGGACTGGTAGCCAAGTTCGGACATAAGAGAGATAAACCACTGTAATTCAGCAGTGGTTGAAGCGACTGCCCGGAACTCGGCTTCGGTAGAGGACCTGGCAAGTGTGTTTTGACGTTTTGAGCTCCATGAGAGTGCATTGGAGCCTAGGTAGATGATGAAGCCAGTTGTGCTGCGGTAAGTATTCTTGTCTCCTGCCCAATCAGCATCAGTAAACGCATGAAGTTGGATTGGGGAGTGTCTTTTGATGAAGAGGCCACGGTGCACAGTTCCTTTAAGGTAACGGAGCAAACGTTTTAGTGCAAGCCAGTGGTGTTCGGTTGGGTTATGCATGAATTGAGACAAGCGGTTGATGGTGAAGGCAGCATCAGGTCTTGTCAAGGAAAGGTACTGTAATGAACCAACTAGGGTTCGGTAGGCTGTGGGAGAAGAAATAGAGGGTGAGGGGTGGTCATGGAGTGAAACCGATGTGGACATTGGAGTGTTCGCTGGTTTACAATCAAGCATATTGGCTTTAATGAGAAGATCGGTTATGTATTTAGTTTGGGAGAGAAATAGACCCCGTGTATGGGGAATGAGTTCCACACCAAGGAAATAAGAAAGATCACCTAGGTCCTTGAGAGAGAACCGGGTGGCGATGTTTGAAATGAATGATTGTATGAGCAGTGGATCTGGACCGGTGACAATGATATCGTCGACGTAGACCAGGAGATATATCGGTGACTTGGAAGATTTGTGAATAAAGAGTGAAGGATCGGAGATGGCTGAGGAGAAATGAATGGAAAGAAGGTAATTTTTGAGTTCGGAATACCAAGCTCGAGAAGCTTGGCGAAGGCCATAAATGGCTTTGTTGAGTTTGCAAACGTGATGTGGATGGGAAGGATCGACGAAGCCGGGTGGTTGTTGCATGAAAACGGATTCGGAGAGATTACCTTGAAGAAAAGCATTGTTGATGTCGAGCTGACGGAGAGGCCAACTAGAGGAGGTTGCTATGGTAAGGAGGAGTCGAAGGGTGCCGGGTTTAACGACAGGACTAAATGTTTCGCTGTAGTCGATACCGGGCCGTTGATGGAAGCCTTTGGCGACAAGGCGGGCTTTAAGGCGGTCGACAGTACCATCGGGTTTGAATCTGGTGCAGTAAACCCATTTGCAACCAACAATGTTTGGTGCCGAGTCTGGGGGAACAAGAGACCAAGTGTGGTTGCGAGAGAGAGCATCGAATTCAGATTGCATGACGGCGCGCCATAGGGGTTGCTTGAGGGCTTGGGAGATGGTCGATGGTTCGGGCAGGGAATGAAGACTGGTGTTGTATAAGACAAAGTCTTCATTATGGTATTTGGGGTTTGGTTTCTTAACAAGACGAGTAGTGGGAAGAGGAAGTGGGGTCGAGGCAGGAGGTGAGGGTATGGGAGAAGGTTCAGGTGTTGTTGGGGAGTTGGTGAGAGATGGTTCTGAAGTGGAGGGTGGTGGGTGGGAGGTGTTAGGAGGGTGTGAAGGTGTTGAAGGGTTGGATATGGGGGGTCTGCGAGAATAGGTGATGAGAGGTTTGGGTGGAATGGGGGGGGGGAGAGGGGGCTGGAGTGGTGGGTATAGGAATGGATTGTATAGACATGGGGAACCAAGAATGAGGGTCAGGTGAGGGTGAGGGAGCAGTATTAGTGAGGGAAGGGTATGGGAAAATATTTTCGACAAAGTGGACGTGTCGAGATGTATAGATGCGGAGGGTGAGGGGGTCAAGAAGGTGGTATGCGCTTTGTGAGGATGAGTAGCCAATGAATATGCAAGGCTTGGATCTTTGTTGGAGTTTGTGGTTGGAGTAGGGGCGTAGCCAGGGATAAGCTAAACAGCCGAAGGATCTAAGTTTGTGATAGTTTGGTTGTTTTTGGAATAAGGTAAAGAAAGGAGAGTTATTGTTAAGGGTGGGGGTGGGAAGACGGTTGATGAGGTAAGCAGCGGTGGTGAAGGCAAAAGGCCAGAATTTGGAGGGCAAGTGAGCATGTGAGAGTAGAGTTAAGCCCGTTTCAACAATGTGACGATGTCGTCGTTCGGCAAATCCATTGTGTTCGGGTGTGTGTGGGGGTGAGGTGAGGTGAGAAATACCACAAGATGAGAAGCAAGATGCAAGTTTGAGATATTCACCCCCATTGTCGGAGTAGAATTGGAGGATTTTTGCTTGAAAAAATGTTTCAACTAGTTTTTGGAAACGGATGAAGGTAGTTGATGAGTCGAATTTACGTTTTAATGGGTAGTGTCACACCCCAACCGACGGCGGAATACGTCGGGGCGCGAGTTAGATTGTTCATTACTCATGGTGCTATGTGTAAGTTTCGATAATTAAACAATTGTATTTAAATAATTCAATCATAAATTCATTCAAAATAACCAATCATTCAATTACATAGTTCAAAACCAAAATACATAATTGAAATAGTCTAACATTATTTTAAAATTCAAATCTAGGTCTACTAACATAAACCTATCTTATGTCTTCCTTGATAGCATCCATCTAACCTGTTACATACGCAAAATAAAGATTTTTGTCAAGTATATGAATAGTTGGTGAGTAACCCATACAGTTTATATAGTTTACATAGAAAATGATGCAATTCAATTAGACTATAAGTTTAAACTCTAGCATGTAAATCCTACTAGTTTGCAATTAAGTATATAGAATATCTCGTCTCCAAACTCGTATCAATACTTAGCTAAAAAGCTTAGTATATCTACAAGTCTGCCATAGTTTATATCGTCTCCAAACTCGTTCAAATACAAAGCACAAGGCTAAGTATTTTCACAAGTCTGCCCATAGTTTTACTTTTCGCCCTTTTTGCACATTTGACCGAAGTCAAAGCGAAGGTGGTATCTAACACACCTTAGGCTACTCGGTATAGAATATCATAGAATAACATAGAATCACAAAGCAAATAGAATCACATAACATGAATTCAAACCACATAGACTAAAAGCATTGCATCTATAGAATTTGACTCTAGAATAACTTAGTTTTTGAATACTAGCATATGTAACATCCCAAAAGTACAAAAATGTAAAAAGGGAGTATAGAATTACTCACATGATGTCCTAGCTTTGTCACTTGAATCGTTGCCTATGATTTACAAAGTCGTGCTTGCACTTCTTAACCTAAAGGCAATATAATTTCTTAGTCTATGTACTTAGAGTTCAAGTTTTTGGCATCCTAGTTTCTATGGCATACTATGGAAGTCCTAATTGATATGTCTAAGTTTGAATGGTTTTCATTTAGGATTATTTATTTATTTTTCAATAAATATCCTAATTGATTTTGAATGATTATTTATTTATTTGACCTTGAATAATCAAATAAATAAATATCATAATTCATTTTGAATAATCAAATGAATAAATATTGATTTAGAATAATCATTTATTTATTTGAGGTTTGAATAATCAAATAAATAATTATTTTAATTGATTTTTGAATACTAATTTATTTATTTGACTTTGAATAATCAAATAAATAAATAAATAAATATCCTAATTGAATGTGAATAATTTATTTATTCGATTTTTAATAATCAAACAAATAAATATTCTAATTGATTTTGAATAATTACTTATTTATTTGATTTTTGAATAATCAAATAAATAAATAACCATTTGAATAACTCATGATGTTTGAATTAACCTAATTTCCATCCTTTGGTTCTTGTTTTATTGTTTAATGTTTAAAAATAAATAAATTTTGTTTTCAAAGAATACATCTTAAATTAAATAAGAATTTGCATGTTTATAAAAGATTTATGCTTAGTTTAAAAACAAAAGCCTTTTTATTTATTTATTTTGAAAGATTCATATGCTTTTGTTTATGAAATTTTCTTTTTAGAAAATAAACTCTTAGTTTTATAGAACAAACATTTAAAATTATAGAATTTGTTTGAACAAAAATTGATTTATAATTAAAATGATTTATTTAAAATTATTTTATTATTTTAAGAATAATAAAAGGTATGTATTTTATAAAAATTATTTTATTATTTCTAAAAGAATAATAAAGGATTAATTAAAGTTTTCTTACTTTAATTATTTAAGTTTAAAACAAGTGTAAACATTAGTTTTATTAATAAAAATAAGTTTAACAATTTTTCTGAAATATTTTAGTTGTTACAGATTATTAGGAAAATTGTTTTAAGATTTTTAGTATCCTTTTTATAAAAAAATAGGATGAAAAAGAGGCTAAAAGGGCAAAATGGGCAAAAACCTGCGCCGGCCGGGTTTCGAGCCCGGGACCTCGGACCTGCGTGTGTGTCGTCTTACCACCACGCTAGGCCGAGGTTCGCTGATGTACTTCCTATCTAATTCTTAATATGTAGAATCCAGAAGGAATCCCCAATTCGTATGAACCCTAGTTTGGGTTAAATCCCAATTCGTTCAATACAAGGATTAATCGAACAAAAGAGGATAGGGCTATTGATCTACTGATAAAACCGAGCGAAATGATGCTAGACTTACATGAAACGATTCGGGATTGAGGGAGTTCGGGTTGAGAGAAGTCTTCGGTCGTGTTTGGCTTCCAATCCGTCTTCAAGAGGCTTGTGAGTCTCGTTTACAGGTACAGATAAGCTCGAGAGGATTAGGACGAGCTATTGCGATCGATGGGATTGGGTTTTATACTCGTGAAGGTTGGATTCTATTTTTGGTTAACGTTTCGGTTTTATGGTGAGCAAATCCTACTGATTCGTATTGATTTCGTGACTTTAATGGTTTGATACGATCCGCGTGCTCGTTTCCTACTTGAATCTATTCCTAATTTGAATCAAGATCGCATGAATGAGCTGTTAAGGCTTCCGGGTAGCGAACGGGTCTGGGTCGGGGGGTTTGGGCTATTGGGTGAAGAAGAAAAGGAAAGGTTTGGGGTATTTACGGTTTTGGCCCCTTGACTTTCATGTTTCTTTCAAATCCAATTTTAATTCCTTTACACTCACAATAAAGTTTATAAAACTTTCAATTTCAGCCCCTAAAAGTTTATAAAATCATCTTTAAGAGTTTAATCAATAAATTTTGTAAATCTAAAAAAATTTTAATAAACTTTTTATTTGATATTTATATTAAATCATTTTTAAGAGTACCTAATTATTTATTTTATCTATCTTATTTTTTTTTATAAATGTATTATTATTATTATGAACTTGTTTAATCGTATTGTTATTATTTTTATACTTTGAATTATATAGATTTTATAAGTATGTACATATACATATATATTTTATAATGATTTCGAATATATACTAAACATGTCATTGTTTCAACGAAAGCCCATGACTTTATTTTATTAAAATTCAAGCCTGATTACAATTAATAAAAGGCTCGGGGATTACAGGTAGAGCCAAATATATTTAGTGTAGTGGTCTACAAAAATAATATAATATTTACAAGCATCATATGAAACAAGTGGTGAGCACCAAACATCATAAAAGATCAATTCAAGTGGTCTAGAAGATGTAATTGTGGAAACATGAAAAGGTAATTTGTGACTCTTATTAATGCAACAAGAATTACAATAATTATTGAAAGATGAAATAAAAGGAACTAAAGAAGCAATCCGTTGAAGGACTTGAAGGTGAGGATGTCCAAGTCGATGATGCCAAGGAGGTTCTTTGGGTGAAGCAATGTGGAAAGCATGAGGGGGCTGCTTGTGACATCCGTCACTAACCCGGATCCGATATCGTATCCAAAAAACCCAAATTGGGGTAAAAAATCAACTAGTACTTAGTAACTGGACCATCATGACTAGAATTTGTTAATCAATGTCAGTTACTAAGGCTTTAAACTAGCTTAAACTTGAAACTAAAAAAGAAATCACATTGTGACATTGGCAATTTCATATCAAAGTCAGTTTCAAAATCCATTCAATATTTCACAAGCATTCCTTACTATTCAAATTTTAAAATTTAATTCGATTTATTTAATGCTACACATTTCATTCGAGTTCAGACACTAAACAGTTTCTGTAACGGTAAATCGGAACGATTCGCAAATTATGCAATAGAAGCACGACTCACGAACAATGTTGAAATCATGAAAATAATAATTTCATATGGAAAAATAAGTAATAACTTAATTGGATTTGAATTGGAGTTTTACCATTAAACCCGTAAAATTTTTACGTACGAAAAGCTGGAAACGCGTAATTTAAGCATAAAGCGGGTAAACCGACAACACAAAACACCATACATAATCAAGTTAACTTATATTTGAACTAATAATAGTATTTTTAGTGTTATTAGGGGCTAATGTCGCTGGAATCAATAAAAAATGCATTGAGGGCTATTTTAACCAAACTTGAGGTACCGAAAGGGTAAAATCGTGAAACTTAATAACCCTAACACACCTCTCCTTCCTATTCACGATTATTCCAGCCCCTTTGCACCTTACTTGTCGTTCTTGACAGCCCCCAACACACCATCATCATTTCAATGTCAATCTTGAAGTTATTTGAAGAGATCTTGCTTGGATTAGAGATTAGAAGGCACCATAACAATCATTATCATCACAAATCACGACCAACATCATTTACCACCCTAATCATCCCTAATAAGAACCCATAACATTTATCCATAGTCAAATCCTCATCAATTTCGTGAAGTTGTTGCTTGCTTTGGAGTCTAGGAGCCTAATCCATCGTTTAGTAACATCAATTTGGGCATTTCAAGGATATGGTAAAAACCCTAATCCCTAAATCTATGATTTTCACAAATCACAAACATCAAGTGTTATATTATGTGTTTTAGATTGTTTTTAGTCACTAGAAAGGGTTGTCATTGATTTGGGAATGTTATTGTTGCAATCGGAACACAATGTTATGAACTCTTGAAATTCAGCAACTAATAGAAAACGTAGGGCAGATTGATCAGGTCATAAAACGGTCATAACAGACCCAAACAAGTCGAAACCAAAGTCTAAAATCAAGGATTTTGTCTCTAGTTTTCAGAAACATAAAGTTTGTAACAATTAGAGGTCGTTTGATTCCCCAAACATATGTAACACCTACTGGTCCAGAATCATGCTGAACAGATTTTGAGGCAACTTCACCAAGGTGCCATCTGGGCTAGACAACTCATTTTTGTACTATTCCAGAGTCTAAAACTAAGTTTTGAATGTCTACTTTCAAACTCAAGTGGTTTCGTAATTTTTTTGATGTCATTTGGTCTTTCAATGTGGTCATGCAAACAGGCTGGTCCAGACATTACTAGACGAACAGAAACTTGCACCAACTTTAACTAGTCATAACTCACTCATTAAAAACCTAAATTTAGTGATTCCAGGTCCTATGATCCTCTAAATTGAGTCTCGTTTCTGGAACTATAAGTTTCTCAATAATTGGATATCTTTTGGTTTGTCGAAAGCACAAATTATTACACGCTGGTCTAGTTTTGAAACTGTTTTAATAAGATGACTTGTATGCATTCAATGGGCCATTTGAACTTTGAATTTGATGCTGAAATTTTTAAAAACCTTTACTAACATATCAAACTATGTTCTGTTGACAATAACACCTAAAATTTTAAAAGCTTTTCGATTCTACCACCAATGTGAACTCTAACCAAAATGATCATCCTATAATCATAGTGAATCATGACACAAACATGAATTGAACTTGAACTATTGTTTAGGTTCTTATTTGTGTTCTCTAAAAAATTGCTTTTATAGGATTGTGAACGCACTGGTGTGCCTACTTGTTTGGAAATGTACTTGCCTACTGTCACCAAGGTGAGTTTTCATATCCCCTTTTTAGTTTTATATTATTTTGGGGCTTTCACACATGTCCGTACTCAAAACTTATACATGTATACTTATTTAAACTATGCAAACTTCATAATGCCTATTGGTTGAAATGTTATTACGTGTTGAACTTGTATCGTATACTTGATTGCTTATGTGCTTATGTGAAACTACTTGCTACTTGAAATCGTAATCGTAAACGTATTCTAGTACTTGGCTTCCTAAGAGAGTCGCGCTCTCTTTGCGTGTGAATTCCGTGTTAAAAAGGACCGGTACACCATCATATACATACTTGTTCATATGCATGCATAACTTTCATACTTGTAGTCATTTGAGTTTGCATACCTTTATACTTATGCTATTAAAAATATGACTACTCACCAACTATTCAATTAGTTGACAGTTACTTTACATGTGTGACAGGTTAAAGTG
Organism: Mikania micrantha; assembly: GCA_009363875.1. Classification (NCBI taxonomy): domain Eukaryota; kingdom Viridiplantae; phylum Streptophyta; class Magnoliopsida; order Asterales; family Asteraceae; genus Mikania; species Mikania micrantha. The sequence continues at coordinate 18,787 of SZYD01000963.1, read as the reverse complement.
AAGCTATGTGACAATATAGGAAGATGGACCTAGATAGTTTATTAAAGATTTATGCATTGTAATTCTTAAATGTTGTATTTGAATTTGAACTTGCAATATAATGACATTTATTTAGACATTGTAATTTGATATTTTAAATATGAAACTTTGAATTAGAAATCATGAGCTTGTGGACAATCCTTGCACAAATCATGCCCCGGCATATTCCGCCGCAGGTCGGGGTGTGACAGATTGGTATCAGAGCCAGGTTATAGGGAATTAGGTTAACTACCTAGACTATAACTAAGCTACCCCCTTATATGAACCATCATATTCTAGAAGTTAGAACCATTACATGCTTATGTGTTACTTGTTACATATGTTACCTTGTATTTCACTTGTACGTTTGCTATGCCTTAGAATTTATGAACTTTGAACTCTAAGTAACATTGTGAACCTTTGTTTGGTGAGCTCTCATTATTAATCTTTCCTAGTGAACCATTCTTAGTGAACCTGCATTCTGAACTCTACTATTGAACCTTTAACGAACCATCAGTATGAACCTTTAATATTGAACTTTTAATGAACCTTCACAACGAACCTCTAACATTGAACTCTTAGAGAACTTTCATATTAACCTTCTTAATGAACCTTTAACTTAGTGAACTCTCACTATGAACATTCACTATTGAAACCTTAGTGAACTTGCATTATGAACTACTACAAAAACTTAAAGTGAACCCTCAATTCTAAACTCCCATTCTGAACCTTCTACATTCTCGCAAGCTCGTGGACTCTATGTAGACTTTATGGATTCTCGATCATTCTATCTCTTCTAAACACATCTTTGTGATCTTATTCCCGTTAGAACTAAGTTTGTAAGACGAACATGCATTAACTGGAAGGGTGAAATACCTTTAGTTGATAATCCTGCCTAGGAAAATCATTTAGCTTTCCTGGGGACTCTCGATGAAAGTATTTTCACTTATATGCCAAAGCATGTCATACCAAACGTCTAATAAGCTACAAAGTTTTAATATGTCAAAGGTTTCAAATTTCGATACCATTCCCCAAAGCCTAGACACCTTACACCTATGATTAGTAAGGGTGATTCCTTAGTTAATCTAAGATGTAATAGTGTCATAATTTCTAAAATTCCTATAATACTTATACCATGATTCTATGACATTAAACCCATGATGGGTGAGGGTGATTCCTTATTTCATCTAAGTTATAAAGTGTCATGAATTTTAAACACTCCATAATACTCATACTATGATTACATGACATTTCATCTATAATTTCATGAGGGTGATTCCTTATAATATCTAAGAAGTCATAATGTCACTTAGTTATACGTTTTATACAATTTCAACAAATCTTATAACATTATGTCTATGGTTAGTGATGTTCATTCATCACTAAACCTAAGGTATTATAATATCACATACTTTTAAACATTTTGTCAAAATTCTAAGATATTATGATTAGTATTGAACCATTATCTCATTTATCTTAGGTTATAATTCCATATACTTATGTACGTTATATCCTCATCCTCATTTATAACAAAGTTTACACAAAACATATACTTTTGATATCTGTGTATAATTTTCAGTTTCAAATATCCTTACACTCAAAACTATAATTCCAAAATTTTTAAGATATTATACTTGTGATTATTGATATTTATTTATCATTTTAATCTAAAGTTCTATAATGTCTCACTGCACATATTCATATACTTTGACTGCAAATAGAAAGCTCTAAGACATATAACGTAGGTGATACTTATTATCATCTTAACCTAAAGTTTCTAAAACTCTAATTAAACATATTCTTCTGTTTGAAACGAAATCTTATAATATTAGGCTTATGATTCATGATATTTATTTATCATTGTAATCTAAGTTTAATAATTTCACAACCATTTGCAATATCCTTTAATATCCAAACCATACATACACTAATACTAATAAGCACATGATTTCATTTGAAAATGATTAAATTAAAATTTTAATTTGTAATCATTATACTTATACGATCTTCAAACTATTCGAGTAGAGTACTAGGTAAAAGACTTATAATAACCAAAAAGGTTAAATCTTGTCACTTTTAAAACGATATGTGAAATATAAAGAACTCTTATGAAATTTTGTAAGAGGTCTATCAAGTCAAAGTTATGGTCTTATGGGATAGATTTCCTCAATATGATTGAGGTTAAACGTCTTATAAAACCTAATAATTTTGATAAGACCGGTTTACATTCTATAAAATTTTAAATCAACTCATTTGTGTGTCAAGTTCAAGCATAGGGTGATCATGCAAGGTAAATTATCATTACGGGTGCACACGTAACGAAAATTTGCAGTACATGTAAATCCTATTAAATCGTGTTGGACGAGACAATTGACACAATTGTAGCAAACTTAGAATCCAAATATTAAACTCATTGGTTTGGATTTCCAGGTAGGAGCCAACCACCATTGGACACTTGTTGGTTAACAAAACGCTATTAAACTCATTGGTTTGGATTTCCTGGTAGGATCCAACCACCATTGGACAATTGTTGGTTAACAAGACGCTATTAAACTCATTGGTTTGGATTTCCTGGTAGGATCCAACCACCATTGGACACTTGTTGGTTAACAAGACGCTATTACACTCATTGGTAGGGATTTCCAGGTAGGAGCCAACCGCCATTGGACACTTGTTGGTTAACAAGACGCTATTAGACTAGTTGTTTTACATTTCACGATTCTCATACTATGCTAGTATGTTATATCAGTTATGCTTATCTCATACTATGCCATGATTCTATGTTGAGCTGTAATTCTATGTATTCTATGCTCTAAGTGAGATGTTGTGATACAAGTTGACCTACACACAAACATAATGAACTGTGCGGACCATCCACGAAACTAGTAATTATGGGTTTATACATAATTACTAGGTGCGCGTACGAGAAGTGTGGGAAATTCTGCTTGTCTCATAATACAGAATTTCACATGTTCATAATGTAATGTTATGGATGAGAGTAATAAGGACATGGTGGATACGCCACTGGTACTTCCTTTATATAAGTGTCTAAGTCACTCGATCAAAAGTAACATTCCATTTGACATGTGAGGATTTGTGTTATACCCGACCTTGCTTTCCATGGTGTGTTGTGTGAAACTATCAGTATTTGCTACTATCTGATTATTTGTTGTTGTATTGTTGAATTCAATTGGTGAAACTTACACGCAAGCTAACGGTACAAAAGTAGCCCGGGAAGTCAGATACTTTCGTGGGAAGGGTAAAATTGTAGCCGCATACTTATTTGCATGCTTATCATTTGGTGTTTTCATTTTGTGTCAAGTATTCTTTTGACATGATTAATCATATGTGTCACAAGTATTCTTTTGTGATACGATTCTACCTTGCGAAATTCTTTGAAAGAAGTTGACACCCTCTATGATTGTGGGAAACGAAACTTCCTTAAAAGGAGTTGACACCCTCTGAAAAGTGGGAAACGAAGCTTCCTTAAAAGGGGTTGACACCCTCAATGATTGTGGGAAATGAAGCTCTTTGTACAAGAACTAGCAACATGAACCTTGCAAGTCTTCTATAATTCATTGATATCCAACACTACTTATTTGTGACTTCAATTACAACTGATTATTATAAAACTTAATCATGTTTTTAATCTCTATCGAAAAATTTCATTACCAACTCACGGAATAACCCACAAGTCTACATCAATAACATACTATCCATGTACAGAAGTAAAATTCAAATATTTGATCGTAACCTACGCCTCCACTTCTAATTGATGGATTAATATCCAGTGATGTTACATGAACAATACAACCTATCTTTTACATGATTCCTAACCAACAACTCAAACAATTTATTTCATTTCTAACAATCATCGTTTATCAATGTTATACTATCTCATTATTGAAGCACTTGGTTTCTCTTGAAAACTTTTTCATCAGACTTCTCGTAAGACAAACATAAAACTTATAATCTCTATAGTTTCCCGTCTAAGTGTACATTGGTGATTCAATGTACTTAATTGAGAAACTTCTGGGGTTCATGAAACAGAAAACCTAACTCCTCTATATTTTCTCGTGTATGTATACATTGGTGATTCAATGTTCATAGCTGAGAAACTTGTAGAGATCATGAAACAGAAAACCTAAATCCTCTATATTTTCTCGTGTATGTATACATTGGTGATTCAATGTTCATAGCTGAGAAACTTGTAGAGATCATGAAACAGAAAACCTAAATCCTCTATATTTTCTCATCTAAGTATACATTGGTGATTCAATGTACTTAGTAAATAAACGTATATAGATCATGAAAAAGAGAACCTAAAATCTATATCTTTTCTCTTCTGTGTATACATTGGTTATTCAATGCATTTAGATGAGAAACTTATGGAGATAATGAAATAAAAAGTCTAAAATATCTATGGTATACTATTCAAGGTGTATATTGGTGATTCAATACACCTCGTAGAGAAGTCTATAGGGATCGAGACCCAAAGAAAACCAAGAAGCACCATATCTTGCTCGTTGAAGTGCACATTGGTAATTCAATGGACATCGTAGAGAAAACCAAGGGAGATTCTAGCAAACAACTCAAACCTAGGTGGATTCTAAGAAAAAAAAAAGTCCAATTGAAATCAAAATAAATCAAATGAAAACCCGAAACAAACACCTCTTTCCCATGTCGGTTTCACCCTAATAAATTTCGGGACGAAATTCCCTAAAGTAGGGGAGACTGTGACATCCGTCACTAACCCGGATCCGATATCGTATCCAAAAAACCCAAATTGGGGTCAAAAATCAACTAGTACTTAGTAACTGGACCATCATGACTAGAATTTGTTAATCAATGTCAGTTACTAAGGCTTTAAACTAGCTTAAACTTGAAACTAAAAAAAAAAAATCACATTGTGACATTGGCAATTTCATATCAAAGTCAGTTTCAAAATCCATTCAATATTTCACAAGCATTCCTTACTATTCAAATTTTAAAATTTAATTCGATTTATTTAATGCTACACATTTCATTCGAGTTCAGACACTAAACAGTTTCTGTAACGGTAAATCGGAACGATTCGCAAATTATGCAATAGAAACACGACTCACGAACAATGTTGAAATCATGAAAATAATAATTTCATATGGAAAAATAAGTAATAACTTAATTGGATTTGAATTGGAGTTTTACCATTAAACCCGTAAAATTTTTACGTACGAAAAGCTGGAAACGCGTAATTTAAGCATAAAGCGGGTAAACCGGCAACACAAAACACCATACATAATCAAGTTAACTTATATTTGAACTAATAATAGTATTTTTAGTGTTATTAGGGGCTAATGTCGCGGGAATCAATTAAAAAATGCATTGGGGGCCATTTTAACCAAACTTGAGGTACCGAAAGGGTAAAATCGTGAAACTTAATAACCCTAACACACCTCTCCTTCCTATTCACGATTATTCCAGCCCCTTTGCACCTTACTTGTCGTTCTTGACAGCCCCCAACACACCATCATCATTTCAATGTCAATCTTGAAGTTATTTGAAGAGATCTTGCTTGGATTAGAGATTAGAAGGCACCATAACAATCATTATCATCACAAATCACGACCAACATCATTTACCACCCTAATCATCCCTAATAAGAACCCATAACATTTATCCATAGTCAAATCCTCATCAATTTCGTGAAGTTGTTGCTTGCTTTGGAGTCTAGGAGCCTAATCCATCGTTTAGTAACATCAATTTGGGCATTTCAAGGATATGGTAAAAACCCTAATCCCTAAATCTATGATTTTCACAAATCACAAACATCAAGTGTTATATTATGTGTTTTAGATTGTTTTTAGTCACTAGAAAGGGTTGTCATTGATTTGGGAATGTTATTGTTGCAATCGGAACACAATGTTATGAACTCTTGAAATTCAGCAACTAATAGAAAACGTAGGGCAGATTGATCAGGTCATAAAACGGTCATAACAGACCCAAACAAGTCGAAACCAAAGTCTAAAATCAAGGATTTTGTCTCTAGTTTTCAGAAACATAAAGTTTGTAACAATTAGAGGTCGTTTGATTCCCCAAACATATGTAACACCTACTGGTCCAGAATCATGCTGAACAGATTTTGAGGCAACTTCACCAAGGTGCCATCTGGGCTAGACAACTCATTTTTGTACTATTCCAGAGTCTAAAACTAAGTTTTGAATGTCTACTTTCAAACTCAAGTGGTTTCGTAATTTTTTTGATGTCATTTGGTCTTTCAATGTGGTCATGCAAACAGGCTGGTCCAGACATTACTAGACGAACAGAAACTTGCACCAACTTTAACTAGTCATAACTCACTCATTAAAAACCTAAATTTAGTGATTCCAGGTCCTATGATCCTCTAAATTGAGTCTCGTTTCTGGAACTATAAGTTTCTCAATAATTGGATATCTTTTGGTTTGTCGAAAGCACAAATTATTACACGCTGGTCTAGTTTTGAAACTGTTTTAATAAGATGACTTGTATGCATTCAATGGGCCATTTGAACTTTGAATTTGATGCTGAAATTTTTAAAAACCTTTACTAACATATCAAACTATGTTCTGTTGACAATAACACCTAAAATTTTAAAAGCTTTTCGATTCTACCACCAATGTGAACTCTAACCAAAATGATCATCCTATAATCATAGTGAATCATGACACAAACATGAATTGAACTTGAACTATTGTTTAGGTTCTTATTTGTGTTCTCTAAAAAATTGCTTTTATAGGATTGTGAACGCACTGGTGTGCCTACTTGTTTGGAAATGTACTTGCCTACTGTCACCAAGGTGAGTTTTCATATCCCCTTTTTAGTTTTATATTATTTTGGGGCTTTCACACATGTCCGTACTCAAAACTTATACATGTATACTTATTTAAACTATGCAAACTTCATAATGCCTATTGGTTGAAATGTTATTACGTGTTGAACTTGTATCGTATACTTGATTGCTTATGTGCTTATGTGAAACTACTTGCTACTTGAAATCGTAATCGTAAACGTATTCTAGTACTTGGCTTCCTAAGAGAGTCGCGCTCTCTTCGCGTGTGAATTCCGTGTTAAAAAGGAGCGGTACACCATCATATACATACTTGTTCATATGCATGCATAACTTTCATACTTGTAGTCATTTGAGTTTGCATACCTTTATACTTATGCTATTAAAAATATGACTACTCACCAACTATTCAATTAGTTGACAGTTACTTTACATGTGTGACAGGTTAAAGTGAAGCTATGTGACAATATAGGAAGATGGACCTAGATAGTTTATTAAAGATTTATGCATTGTAATTCTTAAATGTTGTATTTGAATTTGAACTTGCAATATAATGACATTTATTTAGACATTGTAATTTGATATTTTAAAACTTTGAATTAGAAATCATGAGCTTGTGGACAATCCTTGCACAAATCATGCCCCGGCATATTCCGCCGCAGGTCGGGGTGTGACACTGCTGGGACTGAAGTTGATAGAGGCCACGCTTAACTGATGTTTGGAGGAGATGGCTGTTGGTGCGGAGATCCTTGATAAGAAAATAAGAAGAATAAAAGGAGATTAGTATGGGGTTGTCAATACATAATCTGGAAATAGATATGATGTTGCGAGTAATAGAAGGAACACATAGGACATTATTAAGAATGAGAGGAACATCAGAAAAATGAAGTTTAATAAAGCCAATATGCGAGATATGTAATAACGAACCGTCTCCGATGATCAATTCATCGGTTCCATCGTATGGAGTGTGTAGGGATAAAGCATTTAGGTCATTGGTGACATGGTGAGACGCCCCGCTATCAAAAAGCCATGAGGAAGCTGCTGTTGAGGGACCTGGGGAAGCCATATGAAGCTGTGGTTTGTGGGAGGGAGTGTTGCGAGGGTAGGCAGGGAGGGTGATGTTGGGATGAGCCTTCTTGAAGGTAGGGCAAGAAGTAAGGGAATGTCCTTGAGTAAAACACCATTGACAGCGGCCAAGGAAAGGTTTGGGTGAGGGATTGGGGGATGTGTTTGGGGTGGGCAGAAGGCCATTTGAGGGTGTGGTTTTGCGCGGGTTCCATGGCTTGTGTGGGGAGCGAGTGTTGGAGGTGAAGGCTGTGATGGGTTGGTGAAGTGGTGGTGGTGTAGGGTTGGGTTGTTGGGCGAGGGAAAGTTCATGATTTATGAGTTTTTCATGTAGCTCATGGAATTGGATGGGTGTGTCGCGTGCATCGACGGAGTCAATGATGGGTTTGTATGTTTTCTGATCAAGACCAGAAAGGATAATGTCGGTAATGTCTTCAATATCCATGGATTTACCGAGGTTGGCCAGTTCATCAACAAGAATTTTTATTTTTTGCATGTATTCGGAAATGGAGATGTCTGGGGTTTTGGTTGTGGTTTTGAGTCTGTGTTGAAGTTGTTTTAGATGTCCACGGGTTGTAGATGCGTAGGTGTTGGCCAAGATAGTCCAAGCATCGTAGGAGGAGGGAGCATTGGAGACAAGGGGAACAATGGTAGGAGAAAGGCTACTAACGAGGGCACCAAAAAGAGCATGTCTTGTCGAAACCATCGAGAGTAGTCTGCGTGAGAAGAAGGTGGGGCTAGGAAGGAGCCATTGATGTACTTGAAAAGATCGAGACCTTGGAGAAACGCCTCGATTTGGGTTTTCCAACTAAGGTAGTTGGAGGATGTAAGTCTGAGGGAAGATGGGAAGGTGACCATGGTGAGGGTTGTGGGGTTTGCGGGGATTGAGTTGACAACAACAGGTATGTCGTCGGCCATGGATGAATTTCTGGGTTAACAGACGATGGTGTGCGGCGGAAATAGGGTTGGGGATCTTGGTTTGGCTGATACCATATGAACAATATGCTCAATATGATTATTTCTTATTATTCTATATGAAAAGATCAAATACTTATACAAGGAGATCTTATCTATAAGATCCTATATTCTAGGTAATTCAAAATACAAATTACTTAATAATAGAGATAATATAAAACAGAAATTAAATAGAAGATGGTGATAAGTTAATAGTTGATTTGTCATTGGAAGGTTGAACTGTTGTTTGGAATCTTTGTTTCCTTGGAAATTTTGTCTTCGGGAAGTGTTATTCAGAAGCTCTGATATAATCTCTAGGAGCTTGAACTTCGAAAGATATCTTTAGATAATATTCTTAGGATACCTAGAGTTATTCAATATGAGCTCAGTACTCGGAAGCTTTGTCTTCGGAAAGTGTTTCGGCAATGAATAACCTTTGAAGAATTAGTTTTTTTGAAAGACTTTAGTCTTTTGGAAGCTTGTGTGCTTTTTTCAAAAGATCATGAGCTTCCAAAATACTATTTTCTTTCAAAAGCTATTTGGAATGTTGGAAGGCTTTTGTCTTCAACATTAGCTTCAAAGCGTTTTGGAAAATAGAAACATTTAAATCTCTACAGTTCACACATCCCAATTATGTTATGTAAATTTTAGATTATTATGTTACAATCAACGCTTGAATATTAACTGGATTGTGTATGAAATCGCTTCGCAAAATCAATATTTTTACCCTTACGAGTATCAAGAAATTTGATTGGGATAATTCAAAGAAATATGCGAGTAGAATGATTTTTCATATAGAATCTATCAAATTCATTTTATATATATGACACCAAGAAAATGACGGTTTACTTAATTGGTTGAAATGTACAAATCTGATCACTTAAGTACTTTGTAATTTTTGTTTAGGTATCAGTGCATGGCCTCGTGGACCCCACAAGGGGCGCTGCCCTTATGATCCCTTAAGAGTCGGGGACGTGACCCCTTGACCCTGCTTGGTCCAAAGAACTCAGCTTAGTCCGAAGCTTAAAATTTTAAACATGCATACACTCCGCACATACAAAATCTTATAGTATAAAAAATATACAACAAATTAATCATTCCATAACTATAGTTATTAGAAAGTATTTTGTAATAACTAATTGGTTGAAATGTACAAATCTGATCACTTAAGTACTTTGTAATTTTTGTTTAGGTATCAGTGCATGGCCTCGTGGACCCCACAAGGGGCGCTGCCCTTATGATCCCTTAAGAGTCGGGGACGTGACCCCTTGACCCTGCTTGGTCCAAAGAACTCAGCTTAGTCCGAAGCTTAAAATTTTAAACATGCATACACTCCGCACATACAAAATCTTATAGTATAAAAAATATACAACAAATTAATCATTCCATAACTATAGTTATTAGAAAGTATTTATTCTTAAATTTACTGCCATTTAGGGTTTAAGTTTCGATCCATTACCGTTGGTGTAAGAGCATTCAAGTGATTCTCTGTTTAGGATCCATACCGTTACAACAAGCAAACCACGGGAAGTGTGCAATTAAGAAATCAACTTAATGTTTTCTTCTTCTACAACCCCCCCCCACCCCCCCCCCCCCACCCCCCCCCCCACACACACATTTTGTCAGACAGAAAATGGTATTGATCAATGTTTTATTTTAAGCAGACCGAACATTAAATTTAATGTCTTGTTGGTTGAGTGACCAGTCCAAATTCAATAACCGGATGACATCATAAATACTAAAAAAAATACCAAATAAATTATAAAGTTATATTATAAATTATTTAAATAAACACAATTAATATTTGAACAAACATAATCATGCTTAAAAATATATGTTTTCGTTTATGTTTTGTCCTTTGGATTTTAGAGGAAAAGAAACCCGGTCAGACGACCTTCCGGTTTGTCGGTTCAATCGGTACGACTCGTAAGCGGCCGGTTTAAATAGAAGCAGCCTGAACACCTTATTTTGGACCGGTTACCTCACTGGCTCCCGGTTCGGCCCGATTTTAACGACACTGGTGTAAATTATTTTTGTGGTTTAAAGTATGGCAACGCTTGGATTTTAATTTTTTTTAAAAAAAATAGAAAAAATGATAATATATATCTTGACATAGTATTGAGTTGTGAGGATATACATGTATAATTGTGAGAGAATTTAAAGATCATTATATTAACATAGTGTGTTGAAAAGTTAACCAATACAATGAATAACTAACACGTACCTTTGTACAACGTCAACACTACATATGATTATTGACAGGCGTACCAATGATATGATCTATATCGTTACGGAGAGACAATTTCAATGAAACAGACTCTTGATTAGGACTAAAATCGAATCGTATGTTCAACGAACAGTTTATGAAGCTTTCAGCAGAAAGTTCGTTTATATTATTAAATGAACGAACACGAACAAGAAATTTTGTTTGTATAGTTAAAAAACGAACATGAACAGATGTTGTATTCGTTCATTTGTGTTCGTGTGTGTTCGATAATGTGTTCGTTTATGTTCGTTAATGGTCTTTTATGTTCATTTATTATGTTTTTTTGTTAAATATGTTTTATATTCTTAAGTTTTTAATTTTTAGTTTAATATATCATAACATTTAAATTAAATATCTCGTCATTTGGAATTTGTATCTTATTAAAAACATATTAATTTGAAACTTACATCATTAAAACATCCGTTTATGTTGATTTTAACTTGAGAAGATTATCTCTAATATTTGAGATTGAGAATATTGATTTTTATTTTTTAAATAAAACATGTTCGCTTATGTTCGTGAACTATTCATGAACAACTTCAATTCTTTAATGAATGAACACGGACAAACTTTTTCGTCCGGTAAGTGTTCGTGGACAAATTAAATATTAAACGAACGAACACAAACAAAGGTTTGTTCATGTTCATTTAGATTGTTTACAACCCTGCTCTTGATTGAAGATTCAGGGTGCGCTCTAAGTGGATTTGCTAAAATCCACTTAAACTTCTACAATTAATAAGTTGTATATATGCCTTCCCTAAACTCTTTTGATACTTTTGTCTCTCTTTTTATTATTTTAACACAACATGTGGCCTTCTACTTGTCTTTAAATATCATATTTAACAAGATATGTTTTATAAAATCTATTCATCTTTGTCTAGTTTTCTACGGCTCAATTTACTTGCTTTGATTTATTCGGTTTGAATATTTTTGATAGACAACATGCAAATAAAATTCAAAATCGACTTGGTTTTCTATTTTGAAAAAAAAACACAAATTCATGAGTAGGTAAAAACTAATCAACATTTGGTTTCTGCTTATGTTTTGAGGCAGCAGCAACAAGTTCAAACAACATAAGTCTTTAATGTATCCTGAAAACAACGGTCTAAAAGAAAAACATATTCCGAACAATAGTCTAAATTTTTACTTTTAACATCATAACAATTAATAATTTAATTAAAACGCAAATTCCAAAATGTTCAACTATTCATTGGCAAGGTATTTTTAATTTTCACATATTTAAAAAGAGTTAAGAACGAACAAACCGGTGATTGGATGTTAAACATGTAAAGTTCGCATATGAGTAACTAGGTTAGAAACATTGTATTACACATGTTAAATAAATAAAATTTCAAATTATTTATTAAATTATATATTATAAATAACATATCATATAATTTTTAAAGTAGTAGAAAATTAAAGAATATAAGTATTGATGTAATCATTTACTAAATCAAATACAATTATTAATATAAGAAATGAAAATTAAATCAAATATAAGGTATCCTACAAATCTATGTTTATAATAAATCAACCTTTATTCTAGTCGTGTGTAATTCATTGACACATGTTTTGGCTTCTTTTCCCATGTATCCCTTCTTGTTTTCACGCGGGTCATGGATCATTCATTTCGTTATTTTACCACGGTATAACGCGTTTTCTTACCCCTAAATTTCATATTGTTTCTTCATTGAAGCCCTAAATTGTAAGCTTCACCCACTGCTTCTTCGAAATCTTCTTTCAGTAGTGTTCTTCAGCTGTAAGTTTCATCGATCCTTTAATCATTCTTGCTTATATATAACTTTTGGTTGCATATGAATATGTTGTTTTGATTTTGTTGATATTCTGTATGTAAACCCTAATTCCAGATTGTTCCATAAGATTCCCAAACCCATCGGACCTTTATGCTTCTTCATAATATTACTTCAAGAACCTTAATCACCTGTGAGTTTCTTCGCATATAATTATATTAATATGTTGTTCAGATTGTTGATGTTCTATGTGTAAACCATAAAATTAGTCCTTCATTTTTTGGGTGTTTTTGATTTTTGTTTATTTATACGTACATCTGATTTGTGCAAGTTCTTCTTTCCCTAAAATTTATTTATTCTTCGATAAACTTGATTCTATACCATTATTAGAAACACTAGATTTTTAATCAAGATATCAAAGCCCAAGTAATCTCTTTTGATACAAAACATTTAAACTAATGAATTCTCATGTTTTTTATTATCTGTTTAGATTATCAATTTGGTTTCTCAGGTTTTTGATTTGAGATAAAACGGTTCCTGGGTTCAGTGCCTTTTTAGTTAACCCATCAACGACTTAAATTGAGGATTTCTCAAATTATGTAATGCAGCATCTTGTTCAAAAAAAATGTAATGCAACATCTTTAATTTGGTGTAAATAAAGAATATTTCATCTATTGAATGGGACATTTGCATATTACTATTCAACAATTAAATGGTCGTGAGAGGTATCATGGTCAAGGATGACATATTTTTATGAAAGACAATGATTTGTTTTATCGTGATGAATATGTGATCACTACAAGGAAAACCACCTATAGCGACGAAAAATGGCGTCCCCATAGGTCCAAAAAATCATCGTGATATGCTATAGCGACGACATGTCGCCTCTAAGAAGTCGTCGCTATAGCTAAGTCAAATCGTCGTTGTTGTTGTCGTCGCTAGTTTTTAGGCAACAACGACCACTTGTCGTCGCTAGTTTTTTATTTTGAATTATTTTTATTCCGTTTATTATTTAAAAATAAATAAATTTATTTGGAAATTAGTCTATAGCAATGACATTTGGTTGCTACAAAGAATGATCAAAGAAAGTCAAACAAGAGTATTGCGACGACAAGTTATCGCTATAGAGGTCGGTCAAAAAGTCAAAGTTTATCTTTTGCGGCGACAAGTCGTTGCTATAGCCCACTGACCATTTAAAAAATATATTGTTTTTTTTTTATTTTTCCAGTTTTTGATCTATTTAAACCTGCTGTAAAATAACAATTTCCATATTCAAATTTCCTAATACATGAATTCCAACATCCGAACCTAAAAGTTTAAGAATTGTTTAACAAACGCACACCAAACATAATCAAAGTTTAAAGTCATCCAACACAACAAAGTTTAAATTGTTTTAAAAGTCAACAAGTTCATCTAATCGCTATCTTCATCTTGATCTTGATCTTCATCTTGTGGTCGTCCGGGGTAATAAGGTGAGGTACGACCTTGGTTTTGCATCTACATGAGCTTGTTGATCTGTTGCTGCATCATTTTATTGATGTGTTATTGTTACTCTCAATGTACATTTGCTTCTGCCAATTGTTGTTGAAGTTCATTTGTTGGTACATACATGTGGGGAGGAAAGTCTGGGGTGACACTTTTGACTGTTCGACCAACACCACGTATATGGCCACGCCAGTGACCTAATGAACATTCCAAAACTTCAACTTCATTAACAGGTGTGTCGTCACCACCTGAGGTCGATTTTGCTTTGTTCAGTTCATCAGTAATATTGTCCTACATAAAAAACACAAGACAAACATATGTTAAATGTTTTACAAAAATTCGGCAGCATAACTACTGTAAAATGATTACCCAAAATTTATAATAAATAGCAACAAATCCCAATTCAAACAAAAAATCCCACTTCAATCAACAATTCCCAATTCAAACAACAAATCTCAATTCTATCAGCAATTTCCAATTATATCAACAATTCACAATTCAATCAACAATTCCTAATTGAATCAACAAATATTAAACAACTCACTATCACCCAAAGCCCTATATATTAAATGGAAACTTACAACTAATGTTTAAATGGGTAAAACATAATACTAGTTAACATTTTTTACTTACCCAGTGTTGTTCGGCCAACTCATTATACCACCCTAAGCTCCCCTTGTAATGCATGTCTCTCCACCCCTCAACGTGTTGAGCTGCGCCACCTTCCTTAACCTTTAAACAATAAAAAAATATTATTATTAGGATATCAAATAACAATTAATACATCTTTTGATAATACTAAATTATTACCTCATCATAGCGCCTCTAAGCATATGATTTAGTCACATGATAGCTTCCGTACAACTGTTTAAATCTATTTGTTGTATTCTTTAATGATTGGTTCTTTAAGGTGGAAGTATTAAACAACTCATTAATAACCCGGACCCATGTTTCCGAGTCCATGCCCTCAGGGGGATTGTGATTTGCTCTTTCTGTGTCTTCGTGTCCTCCTTTATCAAAATGTTTTTTTAGCTATGTTTCTGTATTTGTATTGGTGGAGGTTCATCACCCCCGTCTCCTCCATGGTAACCTGCCACATCGCCATTCGTTGGACATAAGCAAATAAATGTTAACAATTTTAACAAATACAACAATGCAATATTAATGATTAATAAGAAATAAAACAATGCAATAGCAAATAAATGTTAACAATTATAACAAAAGTAAATAACTATCATACATTCATTCGGAATCATCACTACAATAATGTGTGTCTACATCATCATCAACATCTTCATCATCCTCATCTTCATCATCTTTCTCATCGTATTCTACCTCATCATCATCAATGAAAATCTTATCGTCCACATATTCACCTAAAGGTGTCCTCATAGGCAACGGGCCTAAGTCAACAACCAAGTTACAATGAAAAGCTTGAGTTTCTCGCGAGACATCCATCTCATCATCAACAACTAAGTTATAATCAGATGATTGGTTGTTATGTAATATATTTACTTCATTAACTCCACTCATACTTGGATGATCCCAAAGTTTGTGATGATGAACATCTTCCACAACCCTCCAATTACCGGTTGTTCGAGAAGGATCTTGGAGATAGAACACTTTTTTAGCTTGTGTAGCTAAAATGTATTGCTCGTTATCAAATCATTCACGAATAACATCATTTACAATAATATTATTCTTCTTAATATAAAGCGTTTACCAGATGTGTTGAACCATTTACAACAAAATAGTACAACTGAGTAACCATTTACATAGTTCAACTCTATGATCTCCTCTAGTTGACCATAAATGGAGTACCATCTTCTCCATTTGTAACAACACCACTATTCTGAGTAGTGCGACAGACATCACGACAGTGTACTACAAATCTAACACCGTTGACTATACAATCCGTGTACACATATGCATTCAAAGGACCATGTGCCCGTGACTTTAATTCGTTGGAAAACTTTACGGACATAGATGATGACAACGATGACGATGTTGATATATTTGATTCGTTGGAAAACTTTACGGACATAGTGACAGTGTACTACAAATCTAACACCGTTGACTATACAAGTCGTGTACACATATGCATTCAAAGGACCATGTGCCAGTGACTTTAATTCATTGGAAAACTTTACGGACATAGATGATGACAACGATGACGATGACGATATATTTGATTTATATCGAAACCATGAGGAGAATCATGTTTTTAAGAGAAGCGTATTGAATACGTGTATCAATAACAGTTATCAACATGTCTGTTTCATGTTGTAGTGAAAATAAGTGGAAGACACACTGGATTGAAAACATCGTCAAATGGCTTGGTTGAAGACTCAACATCAAGCATGCTCTAGTCAAACAAGATACTTAAAACACCTAATGAATAGATGGATCAAAATAAGTTTGGTATATGAATTCTTAACTTATATTATGTAATTTTAGTCTTGTAACCGGTACTGTACTAGATTATTTCCTATGAATAACGAGAGTATTGTTATTATTTATATTTTATTATTATATTATAATAAAAACACAAACCCAATTCATACAACATATTGATTGGTTGATGGAGGACTCACAAGTCAGCATTAAACTTGTAATTCTCTACTTGCATATATTGATGATACTTTTTTGACAAATACATCTTTCCTTTTACATCAAATATCCATGACATGAAATAGGTATGAATAACAATTTTTTTTATTAATATGTATGTATGTTTAATTGTTTGTTTGTTTTTATTACATAATATGATTATCGTTTTAGACACAATTACTAATATATTTAACACACATGTATAATTTTAAATACATACAGTTATGCACTCAACCTAACTTATTTAATTCATATCAATTTTGGTATGGCAGACTTCCCCTTCATAGTTTGGTTTCCTTCAAGGTTATAATTCATAATTTTAAACTTTGAAATTATTTTCATTACTTCTTACTTAACTTTTGTTTATATTATTTTTGGATTCTATCTTATGTACCAGATAGAATGTCACACCAATGCCAGTTGCTAAAAGTCATAGGAAGAAAAATGTAGTTGATGAAAACTTAGCTTTTGTAAACTCTTGATATAGGTGTAAAACATATCTTGACAAACTCTATAAGTTAATGACAACCCAAGTCAATCTTCATCTAAATCCCTTTAGGAAATGACAAAACAAATGAAGAGTATGTGCTTTTAAATGACAATATTCTGGTCCCAAAGCTTTACAAGTAGGATGGATTTTTCAAAGTTGTTTGGGTTTTTTTGTTTTTTGAAACAGCGTTTTAGTTTTCAAACTATGTTAGGTTACAATTTTGGATTGTGGGGTGATATTTTTTATTTTTGATTTTTAGAAGTTAATGTTGCTGATGTTGTACTTTATTGTCCTTTATGAAATATTATATCATCCATAAACTACCAGGTCTTCTGCTGGATTGTTGGTAAACTTTCGTCACTAAAAGTCTCTAATGATACGAATTTAGGTACAATTTGCTTTTTGTTATGGTCGATCAATTTGCATGATGTAAAAAAACAATTGTGTTGATGCCTCAATAAACGTATTTATTAAGACATACTAATGACTCGTATTACTAGTTTTTTGCATCCAATAAAGGTGCATTATCTTTTGTATCAAAAAGATTGCTAATGATTTTTCTTGAACTAAGAATTTTTTTTATATAATTTGGTTAGATGCTTATTAAAATTCTAACTTGCTTTTTTACATACCTAAATTAGACAAATATAAAGTGTATTTTTTATATAACTCCACTTAAGACATGAGTTTTAAACTTTTAATCTAGTATTTAATAAAGGATAAAACTAACTTTATCTACTTACAAAAATTAACATGTGTAATATCAAAACCATGACGTTACCATAGAATAAACTAATTTTTTTTTGTCACTGTCATATTTTTAACCTAGTAATGACACTTGTTATATCTCTTATTAATAGTTATAATAAAGCTAATGATATTATTACCTTTTTAATATTAAAAGCAACTTTTAAATAAATTAAAAATTTTTTTTGAATAAAAATACACTTTAAAAAAGTTCTAAAATATGAATTTTTCTAATTTTTTAAAATAAGAAATATTCTAAATAGGAATTTTTAGAATTTTATTGTTTAAAAAAAAAAATTTCCAAAAAAAAAAAGAAATTTTTTTAAAAAAATAAATACACTATAAACAAAAATTTAAGCAACAAGATTTTTTAGACAAATGACATTTTTTAACATTGAATACTTAAAAAAATAATTCTTTTAAAAACCAAAAATTATAAAAATAGTAAGAATGATTACACTTTTAGTCATTTATGTATCGATGATATTTTCAAATTATGTCATTTAACTTTAATAATCACAAAAATGCTACCTCAGCTTTTGGATTTTATTAATAGATAGTTTTTAACCCAAAAAAACTAACTAAAGTTTTTAATA